>MU185604.1:73575-102772 GCA_016904865.1 Pissodes strobi | reverse complement strand
GAGTTCAAGTTCCTGAAGCCTACCTAATACTAAATATTTACTTTTGTTTAAGGCAAGCACATGCGTGACCCCCATCACTCTCTTTAAAGGACACTAAAGTAAATGGATACATACGGGTTAATGAAGAATTTAAGACAAACAATATTAAGTAATAATATATATCAAGACTGGTGTTGTTTATGAACATTTAGCTTTATGGAAAAATATTAAGCATAACGATTGGGGAATAGGATTAACTATTCTGACTAACGCTGCGTCAGAGTAAACTTCTATATTTCTAGAGTTCTGGAATTGATTTTACTTTAGTGAGATGTTCATCGGGGAGGACATTAATACTCTCGGCCTTATGTATCCTATAAGGATAGATCCATTAAGGATAGACAAATACCTCTATGATGTTCGAAATGTTAGGGCGATCGGTGCAGTTCAAAAAGCACATTAAAAATCGTTGCTTGCTTGCGTGTATTATTATAAAAAGCTGCACCAAACCGACGGGTTTCGCGGTGCATCTGGTCGTTGTACATTATCCTTGACTTAATGTACTGACCGATGCACAATAATTGAGAGAAACTTTAACCCATCATCAACGTTAAAGACGAAGATATGTATCGCATTAGAAGAATGTGGTTTGCATTGAAGGCACGCGAATAATTGAAACTAGTCTAATATTACCTGTTAAATTTACGATAATGCAAATTTTGAACCTACATCTATTTATGTACATTTTGCAGGACATTGACTGCAAAATTGGTTTTGAACCAATCAATTGAGATTGAACCTGAAAAAAATTCAAAATTAATTAACTATTCCAATATTACCTGTTGAATTTACGATAATGCAAATTTTGAAGGTCATTGAATGCAAAATTGGTTGTCACTTTAATTAATCGAATACTGATATTGAAGCTGAAAAAATTGGAAATTAATTAACTTGTTCTTGAATTGCCAAATGTTACTATGCACTTAGCAGGCCATCTACATAATTTGCGTATTTAGTGCACAATAAAAAATCTAACATTACTTTAATATTCGTTTTCTCCGGAATTCTTAACTATTTTTTAAACAAACGTTTATTTTTTAGAAGCATAAATAATTTTGCCTAAAAATAGCTGATATGTAACAAACATAAAATGATGATTTTTTTTCTGAAATTTGCAGCGCCCGGTAGATTGTACTACTGACCACATCAAATGACATTTAATACTAAATTGTAGCCAAGTATTTCCTTAAGCCGTAGTTTTCGCTTTTTATGTAAATAAAATTATTGAATAAAATAAAAGGGGGATTATACACAATAGTATATTATTTTATATGGAGGAAAAGTGATACTTTTCATGGCGCGCTCGTGTTTAACAGCCGAACGGAGTGAGGCTGGTAATAGAGAGCAAGCCATGAAAAGTAACTTTTCCTCCACATAAAATATGCTGTTTTTTCTTCAAATGTCGACAAATTAATGCAAAAACATCTCTTTTTAATAGTAATAATATCTAATTATTATTAAAGATAAATGGGTTCGCAAGGCGGCTTAGACCACGGTCGTAGGTGGCCTTGCTTAGACCGGTGTCGGTGAATATAATGTAACATAAAGCTGTCAGTGGACACTGTCAACAATAATTATTTTTTTAAGATTTCGTCTTCGATTGCGTTTTAATTCCGTATTGATAAGCAGTTATTGAGTAAGTTCGATTAAATAATAACCAATTTGTTCCTAAATTAGTGATTTTTAGAAATGCAGTCACAAATTGAGTGATAAATACAAATTGGAGTTTAATAAATCTTGAGTTGTTGATGCTTATTTTGTTGTCTGTTTGTATTGTATCTATGTTGCTATGACAACACTTTTACCTCCGCCGGCGGAAAAGTGAAAAGTAAAGCTCCGGCGGAGGAAAAACGAAACTTCACGGCCGCCTACACAGTCGAGTAATGACGGATTTACTGACGTTTGAAGAAAAAATGTTTTATTCAAGTTATTTGTTATCAACCCTGACATCAATATCTCTCGCGAGAATATTTTATATGTATTTTTCTTAATCATAACAATGGAAAATAAAACAAGTAATAAGGCACCCGTTTTACAAGGCGAAAAATTTATTGTGAACTTATGTAACAATCGTAAAAATAGGATCTCAAGCTCTATTTTCAATTTACTCATGTTAGAATTCTTAGACTTTCCGGTTCTTGCATATTTAAAAAAAATATGACATTCGTATTCACCCCTCATTTTGGGATGAGTATGGCCACGCCTTAACCACAGCTTATTCAATACCAGCTACTCATCTTGCGGCGGCGGCATCCTTTGATTTGGGAAAGTCAAGTGAAAATTTTAGCTTAACCATCCAATGAATGACTATGGTTACTGAAAATTAAGAAAACATTTCCAAAGTATTTTTTATTGTTTTGTTTAAAAAAATTGCCAATTTTGTATGAACCATTTTATTAGCAAAACAATAATAATAGGTAATAAAATCCACTTTATATTTTGTTATGTTCACTCAAAAATAAAACTTGTGCTCCAACAGGAACAAAGACTGATGCATTTGGCAATACTTACCTACATCTTGTAAAAAACTTACTTAATAAAGTTTTCATATTTTAACATTTCAAATGTCTCAAAAATTGCCCTCCGGCTGCGGCTCCGGCGGCTCGTGATTTTTGGGATTGCGCAGGCGACAAAAGAGAGTACCATAAGCCAGTACCGCAGGCCAAAATTTTTTGGGGCAACGCCTAAGTTTTACGTAATTTTGCGCTTTCTATTGGCATACTCGGAACCGGGATTGTTCCGCGATATTCGTAAAATCCTCAAAAAGCTAGATACGCAGAAGGTATCAGGACCGGACGGAATACCTGCCATCGTGTTAAAGAAATGCGCCAATGAACTAACACCCATTTTTTCCAAGCGTTTTTCTCTGTCTTACTGGAAAGGAATTTACCCATCTTCTTGGAAAGTCGCTCGAGTGCAACCTGTTCCAAAAAAAGCAAGAAAACCAGGCCCTTAAACCATCGCCCAATTGCGTTGCTCCCAATAATCTCCAAAGTCATGGCACATGTAGTAAATCAGCAACTACTTAAGTACCTCGAGATTAATAGAATAATTAGTAATAAATCATACGGCTCTCGTAAAGAGAGGCCAATATATCTCCTCTATGTCACTCATGTATGGAGTAGGGCAATTGAGAACTATGGAGAATCTCGAGCAATTGCACTGAATATATCGAAGGCGTTCGACAGAATTTGGCATGACGGATTGCGCAACAAACTCCCGTCCTTTGGACTGCTATTGTTTTTTTGTAGCTGGCTTGCGAGTCTCCTTCAAAACCGATCTCTGCACATTGCAGTTGATGGATACATCTCAGACACATTCACCATTAATTCAGGCGTGCCTCAATGTACAATACTTTCACCAACCATGTTCCTCATCTATATTAATGACCTGCTGAGCGAAACCAATAATTCTGTTTACGGTGGTAATAGTTTTGCAGATGACAGTACCCTTGTCTCCCAATTTAGATCAAAAAATATTTTTTCATGGTGGCACACACACTTAAAGGAGATCTTATAGCACTCGACGAGTATTGTGTGCGCGAAGATGTTGATTGACACGGTTCTTGAACACGTGCAAGTTGCAATTAGGGGGAAACAGATCTCCTTGGAGTGAGTTCCACAGCAATGTAGTGCGGCAGACAAAGGAGTCCTTGCAAAGCGACGTTCTAGATGTTTCCAGTTGTACAAAGAAAGGGTGCCTGTCGCGACTGTCTGACAGGCGCTGCTGGGGGCGGAATGATGCGGGCCAAATCCTGGGAATATCTCCCGTGAAAATATCTGTAAAACAGAGATATCTCGGCCACATATCTGCTGTGTTCCAGACTATCCAGATCTCGGTTAAACTCGACCGAGACACCCAGTAGTCCGATTGACGAGGATGAAGGAATGGTCGATCCTGCCATAATGATATCAGGGCCCGCCGCGCCGTATTGGCTTTCTTGGTAAACGTGGCCGCTGGGGTTTTTGCTGCAGTGAACTGGATCAAATCCTGTCCCCCCGGGTTCGAACCTTCTCCGGATCTTGATTAATTGTTGCAGCTGGTAAAGGTTTTTCTGATCTAAATCGGGAGACAAGGGTACTGCCATCTGCCAAGCTGTAAACCGGATTATTGGTTTCGGGCAGCGAGTCATTAATATAGATGAGGAATAGAGTTGGTGAAAGTATTGCGCCCTAAGGCACTTCCGCATTAATGGTGAATGTGTCCGAGATGTGTCCATCAACTGCAACGTGCAGAGATCGGTTCTTAAGGAAGCTGGTAAGCCAACTGCAAAGAGACGCTGGCAGCCCGAAAGACAGCAGTTTGTTGAGCAATCCGTTATATCAAACTCTGTCAAATGCTTTCGAAATATTCAACGCAATCGCTCGAGATTCTCCCTAGTTCTCAATTGCCCTACTCCATATATGAGTGACATAGGCCAATATATCTCCTGGCAATCTCCGTTCGCGGAAGCCGTATTGGTTATCGCTAATTATTCTGTTAGTCTCGAGATACTTGAGTAGTTGGTGATTGACTAAACGTTCTATGACTTTGGAGATTATTAGAAGCAATGCAATTGGGCGATAGTTTGAGGGCGTGGTTTTCTTTCCTTTTTTGGAACAGATTCTATTGGAGCGACTTTTCAAGGAGATGGGTAAGAAAGTTTCTAGAAAAAATGGGTGTTAGTTCGTTGGCGCAGTTCCTTACCACGATTCTAGGTATTCCATCCGGCCCTGATGCCTTTTTCGCATCTAGTTCTTTAATAATTCTACGAATGCCACGGTGGTGAAACTTAACTTCTATCATGGTAGTGTTGATGTTGGATATGGTGAGGGGAGCATCAAGGCAGACTGCGATGAAAACATTTTGGTGAGCATGTTTGCTTTTTCCTTAGCTGTTGTTGCCGTGACGCCGCGTTCGTCCATCAAAAGTGGAAGAGACATTTTTGTAAAGTTATTACTTACTGCCTTTACTACCGACCAAAAATTCCTGGAGCCCTTGGGACATTGTAAATGTTAATTTCTGGTTCATTGATTGTGTTTGTTCATAGTTTCGTCAATAAGACGTTTGCTTTCGTTTCTCGCTTCGGTAAAATAACTGCGACTTTCAGCGGTCTGATTTCGCTGCCAGTACTTGTGAGCTTGTTGTTTCCCACCTATGGCTCTTTCGCGTCTTCTGTCGAACCAGCCCTGTCCTTTTGACGGTAGGTTGATATAATTTGGAATGTACGCTTCCATTCCTGAGGCGATTACTTGTGCAATCTATTTGCAACAGACTGACGGTCCGTCAGTCCCAAAGCACCAGATGAAACTTATCACTGGTGACAGGAGCAGATTACAAAAATTATCGAGCGAGAGATCGAACTTGAGGCAAGAGAAATTTAGTTCAGTTCAATGCAGCAAAAACCCAAGCAGCCGCGTTTACCAAGAAAGACAATATGGTTGGCCTTGACATCATTATGACCCTCGTCATCCTCGTCAATCGGACTACTGGGTGTCTCGATCAACAGTAATATGACCTGGCATCACCACGTTGCTAATATTGCAAAACCAGTCTCGCAGAAGCTTGGTGCGCTATTTTGCCACAAAAAACTGCATTCACCGCAGCAACTGCTCTTGCTCTACAAAGCGCAAGTAAGACCGTGCTCAGAATATTGCACACACATCTGGGGTGCGGCACCTAAGCACAAACTAAAGCTGCTGGATTTCATTCAGAAGAGAGCTGTGCAATGTGCATCTCATCAATGACCCAAAGTTAACCCGAGATGTCCACATCGGCTTAACAACGCTTCGCTCGTATCAGATAGTCATAACACGGCAAGAGCGTACCCATTCGTCGTACAACTGGAATCATCTAGGATATCACTTTACAAGGTCTCCTTTGTCTGGCGCACTACATCACTGTGGAACTCACTCTCAGGACATCTGATTCCCCTAATTACAACCTACAGATATTCAAGAACCATGTCAACATCTTCGCACACACACTGCTCGTCGAGTGCCATAGGATCTACCTTTAGTGTGTGTGCCACTACCATATAAAAACTATAAATTGAGCATCAGGAGGTATAAGACTGTGGGATCCTGTTCTGCCATCACTTTTACTACTTCCGTATGGACGTTGTCAGGAATTATTGGCTTTTCGTTTTGTTTACTTCGCTTTTTAGTATTTCTGGTTCCGCTTCTTAGTCTTAACGTGAAGTATGCATATTTTAAAAAATAACTAAAATTAGAATTTTTTGTATTCTTTTCTTCTTCTAGCTCATATATAAGAGATTAGGGGTCATGATGGATATTGGCAATCGTAGCTCGCAAGAGCGAACTAGTAAAGGAAAAACCCATTGGAGTTTAATGTGGTGATCTTGTGGGCCTTTACCTTTGGCCATTTTGTGCAGTTCCTCGATCAAGAAATATTGCTAGTAAATAAGTTTATCTTCTAACTTGCTTTTGTCCATTTCCATGATTTGGGTTATGACTCTCGATACGTTCATTTATTTGGAACAAACGTGCATTATTATCGCTGCAGATCGATTAAAGTTAGATAAATTTAAACCTCTATGATTATGTCTGCTTACTTCACCATCTTAGCAATAAGCCACTTTGACTGAAAAAAGGCTGTTTTACAGAAAATTTTATTTCAAGTTATATAGAATTATTTAAGTTTCACGCAATTCCTCGTGACGGTTAATGGCAAGCTTTTTAATTTCACCTCTTGAACTCTTTTTATGTCTAAAAGGAAACTAGGCTGTTGGAGGATTCTTTGAGCATCCTGCGAGAGAAACCAGACATTTCCGACATTTATATATAAATCGCATATTTTATCGTAATATAACCTCTTGAGACTTTGGACTAAAGAAAATGCGTTTTAAGACAACAATTTTGCTATTAATTAATAGTTAATAAAATTAGTACCTCTTAATATTGTCGAACACATTTTTTTGCCGAGTTATTACATAATTATTTAAAATTGCATGGCCAATTTAGAATAAACTTTTAGGTGATTAAATATCTAATTTGATGACCATTAATTTACATTTTTTATATGCACAGGTAGGAGGACGGGAAACGAAAAAAATTGTTTAAACGGAGTTTAACTGTTGATTTGATTGGCAGCATGTTTCTTATTTAGAGGGTATTTACCTAGATGGAGACAACGTTTTATTCGGGTAAACGCGTTTACGTCTCTAAGTAAAATACCTTATCTAAGGATACTTGGAGCTTTTGCATGTCTTGGTGGGAATTTGGATTTGGAAATGGTGAGAGGGTTGCCTTGAAAAGCCACGGCATCTAGGCCCCAGTGGACCCCCTGTGCGTCCTCTCTAGGTCAACCAATCCATCTAAGCCATCGCCCAGCCTAGTGTTGTTAAAAAAGGGGCGAAGTTGCCCGAGGGGGCGGTTCTGAGAAAAGCCATGGTTGGCCCTTGATCTCCCAAAATTAATTCCCTTTGTTCCGAAACAGCGTCGCAATCGCAGAGCAGATGCTCTACCGATTCGTCCCCCTGTTTACAACAGCCTCTGCGTAGAGGTGTCTCACATATTTTCATTGTGTAGAAATGTTTCGTTAGCTGACAGTGTCCAGTCAGAATCTCCGCCATGAGTCGTACGTTCTTCCTTGACATAGCCAGGTATGCCTTTGCTGCAGACTCATTAGGGTAGCTTGGTAGCTGCCTGGCCAGTCGAAGTTTTCATGGGTGATATTTTTTATCATATGTATCAACGTCACGATAGGAAGGTTCGAAGGGCCGGCTTCCGCAATGTTTGAGCCAGCTGCCGTTCTAACCAGTATATCCGCTAATTTGTTAGCTTCGCACTGTGCATGCCCTTTAACCCAGCACACAGAAGTTCTGTTTCTGCACGCGGCATCCTCCAGTGATTTGGCATTCTAGTACTCACCTGGCTGTAAGTTTATGTCTTTTCAGGGCCAGTAGTGCTTGTTTACTGTACGTCTAGGTTTTAATTGTCTTGTCCTCAGTATTCCTCCGAACAATCTCTTTTGCGGCTCTGGATATAGCAACAAGTTCAGACTGAACTATGCTTGCATGTCTCTTATAGGCCATTTGGGTTCAATTCGCAAGCTTCGGGAGTAAATTCCAACGCCTGCTCCTTCCTAGGGTTTTGAGACATCCACGAAAAGGTTAACCGCACCTTCAGTTATAGGCTCATTTGGTTTTATTTGTACATCATATAATTTGTCGAAAACATACTTGGGAGGTGTGCTATCTGCGCTAGCCTGCAGTGGTAGGAAGAAAGTAACTGTTTTAGGTGTAAATTATTATTCTGGATTTCATATTATTCCTTAGCCTTGTTCAAAATTCCTTTCTCACCCATCCAAGAGCATGGTGGCGTGGCATTTAAATATGTCGCATTTTGAAAGGAAAGTGTAACTTCCCTTTATTGCAAAAGAACAAATAGTCACCAAGAATAGCGGTAATGAAAAAATTTACATTGAAATTAATGATATTAAAATATTTATAAACTTAAAAAGGTACAACTCCGACAATTGTAGGCGGTTTAAACACTAAGAAAAAAAAAACAATTATCTTATATCAAAGATATTTTAACAATTAAATTATAAGAATTGTCAGTGGTTGACCAAAACTCTATGTAGTTTTAAGTAAATGATTAAATTAATGAATCGGCACCAGGCAAGTGCTCCAGAGGGAGAGGAAAAAAAAATAATTTGAGTTTTGTCTACCGCGCGGGATCGTGATCACGTAAACCGCAGAGATAAGGTGGGCACAAGTACTACAAGGGTAAAGGTGCTAATTTAAAAAGTGACAGTTATTTCAAACACAGCAATTTAAATCTAAGACCAATCACTTATCTTACTCTGAAGTTCCAACATCAGGTGAACACGGACGGCTCGTTCCGGACCCTTAGTTTATACCAGAGTGAACCACACAAGCCAGAATAGGTTGACGAACCTCAGACGTCCGACAAGTCCAGTCGGTCAACTGGACTGTCCGATTACGACAGTTAAGTGGCCTACCAAGTTCCAATAATTCTCACTGGATGGGAGAACTTCAGTATCCCAGCCAGGTGGGAGGACCCTCTTAACAAGAGGGCACACTACGCGACACAAAACGCCAAGTATCACAATGGCGGCCGACACTAGACAAAGCCAATTCCAAAATCCTCGCCTGGCGAGTTATTCCCACATCTACGGCACTACAACTAACGAGAACGAATCAAAATGGCCGATGTGGAAATTTCTAAGTTGTTTGTCGATAAAATCCAACAAGGCTTAAACCAGATTAAAATAAAACGATAAGCCAACAGAAAAGCTTCATTAGAAAAAGGGTGTCGTAGCAGCCCGAGAACGAAGGAGTCGTCTCGCGCTTGCAAAATGAAAACGACGCGCTGGATTCTCACACCGCGCAACAAACAAAGCATGGAACGACAGAGAGTATGACAAAGGCGCCAGATAGATATGAGTTCAATTAAATCTTGGACCTAAATGTCGAACTGAAGCGTAAACCCGAAATAGTACCAGGGGCGTACTAGAAATTCACTTATAGTTAGTGACCCAAAACGGAATGTCACAGTTTCCCCCCAAACATAATAACAAAAATACGATTTTAAAAACTTTTTCAAAACACTCGGGAATACTTTAACAACATGGGAAGATTACAGTGTCAATGGGAATCAAGATTAATCATTACGATGGAATGCAACACTCACACCAAGAATCAGATTAATAACTACGATGAAATAAATCACTCACACCAAGGAATAAAATATTAACAGTAAAGGCCTTAACAACAGTAAGAGGAAATATAACTATTGGTCCTGTGATTCAGAGTATTGTGATAATTTTGCACATTGTAAAGACCTAGTTGATCCTCAAAAGAATTGTATTATTTTACATGTTAATATTCGTAGTATATGTAAAAATTTTAATGATTTTTTAGCTTCCTTAGATAGCTATAATGTAGAACCACATGTAATTGTACTCTCTGAGACTGATAAGTTGCACAATATTAATGACTTTAGCATAAAACAGTATAATCATGTTTTTAACGAAAGTAAAATTAATAAATGTGATGGCACTTTAATCTATGTAAAAAATGATATTCTCTGTACTAATGATATAGTCTGTGTCAATGGTAGTAGATTTTTAAGGGTAACAGTGTCAAAGGGTAACGTTTCTATTGGGGTCGTTGGGCACTATAGATCTCCCTCCACAGATCCAGACAGATATGTTGAGGATCTAAAAAATCTGTTGTCACAGAACGACTCGCAAAGATGTACAGTCGAGTTTTTTTGTGGAGATATTAACATTAACTTGCTCGACACAACATCTAAAACTGTAAATAACTACTGAATGCTTGCGGGTATATGCAAAAAATAAATAAACCAACTAGAGTTGAAAAGACCTCAAAAACATGCATTGACCACTTTTTTATGCATGGAAAACAAAACTGTAAATCAGCTATTATTAATAGTGATCTGACAGACCAATTTCCTATTTTACTTGCAATCAATTTAAACGATCGCACTGAAAATAATAAAAACAAATATATAAATAAAACCGACTATATCATTTTGAAAACATCTTTAGAAGGGCAAAGCTGGGGAGAGGTGTATAGTGCTGGAGACCCTGATGACATTGCAAATAAATTTGTTAGTATATTGCAGGACTGTATAAGTGGAGCTACTAAAACTTAAAATCTCAAATAAAAATTTACGAATAAAACCTTGGGTAACAAAAGGTATACTAGCATCAATTCGCCAAAGGAACAAACCCAAAAAAACTCTGCAAAAGATCCTAGTAATATGATTGCTTTGAATAATTTTAAGCAGTATCGTAACAATTTAACTAAGATTATTAAGCAAGCTAAAAACTGGTATTATAAGAATCAGCTTGAAATGAGCACGAATGATCCTAAAAAAACATGGTCAGTAATAAGGGAAGCAACAAATGATGGCTGTCATCATATTGATATAAAAGTTATAAATGGTTCCTCAGAAAATGACTTAACAGAACCCAGATAAATTGCAAATGAATTTAACAACTTTTTCTGTAATGTGGGAAGAAACCTGGCGGCTAAAATTCATAGTGGGGCTTCAAATCAAAGGTTTAAAGGTCAAATAAATGATAGCTCCATTTTTCTTAGGAAGGTCACAGATCTTGATATAGCCGAAGCAATAAATTCTTTAAAAAATACCAATTCCTCAGGTGAGGATAGTATTACCCCTTATATATATTAAAATATTTTAACACACAACTCATCTCTCCACTAAAATACTTAGTTAATTCTATATTTACTACAGGGATATTCCCAAAAAAATTTTAAAACTTCGGTTGTAATATCCTTACATAAAGCTGGAAATAAAAAAGATAAAAACAATTACAGACCAATTGCCTTAACCAGTAGTATCTCAAAGGTTCTGGAAAAATGTATTAGAAAAGATTATGTTGCTTTCTGGAAAAATTTAAAATCATGGCTTTAAGGAAAAAATGTCTACTGAAAATGCTATTATGAAGGTCACCAATTTCATAATTAATAGCTTTGAAACGAGCCTCAAGCCGCTAGTAATATTCCTAGATTTGTCTAAAACGTTCAATACTGTGACACACCAGATTCTACTAGAGAGGTTGGAACAAATTGGAATTAGAGGAATTGCCTTGCAGTTGTTTAAATCTTATTTAATGGAAAGAACTCAAAAAGTCAAAATACGTACCACCTTTAGTGATTTAGAAGAAGTGTATTTAGGTGTGGCACATGGGACTGTGCTTGGACCAATACTGTTCTCTATTTATGTAAATGGTATTTTTGATGTCATAGATCAGGCCCGGGCTGTTAGTTTCGCGGATGACACTGCTATCCTTGTTAGGGATGAGACTTGGGACTTGACATTTGTTAAGGCTGAGAATGATTTTACTAAAGCAAAATCGTGGTTTGATCATAGTTTACTTACAGTTAATATAGATAAGTCTATCTTTGTGCCCTTCTCTATTAGTGTTGGGGGTTTACCCGCCCGTGACTATTTGACTATTCATTCATCAAAGTGTAATGAGAATACTCCCAACTGTGACTGCGAGTGGAGGCTGTACTCTAGAAGCAGTGCTAAATATCTAGGTATTTTTTTTGACCAATATCTTCGATGGGATACTCACTGCGAGTACGTCACGAGCAAGTTGCGTAAGCTGATATATAAATTCTACCAGCTCCGGCAGATATTGAGTCTGAAAGTTATAAAATGCATCTATCTTGCACTTGTGGAATCAGTATTAAATTATGCAGTAGTTTTGTGGGGTGCAGCCTCCAAAACCTACTTAAACTCGGTAATAATTACACAGAAATATCTTATAAAAATAATTTTATTCAAACATAAACTTTTTTCAACCGATTTGTTATTTAGGGAATCAGGATTTTTAAATATCAGACAATTATACCTAAAAAGTGTAATGAGGTACTCGCTAAAAAATTACACATTTTTGAAATATGTTTGCTACTCAATAAATACAAGATCAGTAAGTAATATAAACCATGAAATACATAGGCTTAAAAATGCAATTTCTCAAATGTACCTTGGTGGCTCCAAAAATTTGGAATATGCTGCCAATCAATAAAAAAAACAAAATAATGTCAAGCAATAATATTACCAAAAAGGTTGAGTGTATAATAAACTGGATAAAGGATCACTATACTGACATTGGCAACATGTTTCAACCGACATATCAACTTACCAGTCTTTGTTTTATTAGGTGTTATATGACTGATTAAAATAAGTTAGAATTTTGAAAGAGGAAAATTATTGACCAATATGCACACACAAGCCCGCCTGGGGCTCATTGTGCATAATTTACATAAAAATTTAGATTGTTTCATTATTTGATTATTTAATATATTAATTAATTATAATTTCACTATATGATTGTAAAAAAAAGAAATAAATTATTTTGCATTTAACATGTAAAAAAAATTATATTTGCCCCTATCTTCCTACGGAATGGGGGTTCATCTTCTGGCTCTATCTCCATTTTAAATTTCATGATTGGTCTTAAGCTCTTAAAGTGGTTAAGCAACAAAATGATTAAGCAACTGGTCTAGATTGGAGGTTTAAGATAGTCCATCTTTCTGACAGAAAACTCTATATTTTTCTCGAAAGTAGGAATTATTCAGATAGTTTTCTAGTAATTCCATTATGCCCTCTGCTGGTAGAGTTTTTCTCTCATTTAATACGATTTCCATCTTGGTCCTAATTATCCTTAAGAATTTTTTTTTATTAGAACGTTTGTGTATTGGTTTTCAACGTCAAACTAACAAAACAGTATCAATATACCGTTTTGTTAGTTTGACGTTGAAATCCTATACACAAACGTTCTAATAAAGGAGTTCTTAAGGCTAATGCTGAAGTTTGACTGTTCCTATTAGTTCTACAAAATGTTTGGAATGTTTCACAAATGATGTGGTGTTTTCTTAATGAGGCTTGATTATCGAATGGAGGAATTTTGGAAGATAGAGAGTTTCTCCAATTGGTAACAGATCTGAAATGCATGTTGGGCTTACAGACCATAAATATGTAGTGGCTTGCAGTGGTGTGGTTTTTACTCACTCCTCGAGGTACCTACCCCTTGTATTTTCGTACATATTTTAAACTTTTCTTTGTATGGAGGTTGTAGAGTCATTGATTAGTAGACAGTAGTTTCTTTTTCTAAGTGTATCTTCTATTGATACGTGATATTCGTGGCCGTCCATAGCAACGGTGGCATTTCCTATGTCTGCTGGTAAAATATTAATTGAGTTGTCTTTTTATAGTTCCTTCAGGACAACATCTCCTTCTATAGAGAATTTTTTTACGGGCTTCTCTTGGTTTCGTCCTCTGATAAGGTTGGTTCTATTGGAACCGTCTCCACTGCGGCAATAATGTTGACAGCTGCTGTTCGTTCGTGTTGAGAGAGCGAGAAATATTTACTACCATCTTGGATTATCTGGAGATTCTTGACCGGTTCTTTGTTGTATTTTCCCTTTTGTCGATGCTTCCCGCTTCTTGTCATGTACTCCGTGTAGACTTGTTTTTGTTCTGTACAGGTTGTATTAGATTTGGAGAAAATGGCCCCCGTTAGTTAATCGAGTGTTTTTGTTCCTGTATCAAAGTTGATTCCTTCCATTTATGGTAATTGGTCTGGTTTCGTGTTAGTGTCATGCCAGTTCTTTGTAAAATTACTTAAGTACCGCGCCATCTCGTCTTGATTTCCTGCGCTTATTCCCTACTATTGAAACCTGATCACCCAACCTACTTACAATTTTTTCACGCCTCTTGTTCTCCATATATACTGCCCGATTCTCGCTAACCTCCTGGAGCCAACTATCGCTACAAGAAAATAACTAATCGGCTCTTCATATCATACCCGCCAACCCTCAAAACTTTTCTATTTTACCCTCATCCAAATCGATCTTGTCTTACCATCCTTAAACAGAGACTCCCCACCCTATCTAATCCAAAACCAATTCCACAGTAAGGTCTACTTCACATACCTGGATTACCTTTATATTTACACCGACGCGACGGATCGAAGTCTTCTCACGCCGTTGGAGTCGCCTTCTATACGGAGGAATTCGCCATACTCATTAAACTCAGGCACATGCTATCATGCTGCCATACCAGTTTAAATATTGCAACTGACTCTCTAAGTTCTGTCAGAGTAATTAGCTCCTTTACTTCCTTATATCCTCTTATCATTAGTAAGCATACAACATTAGAAATAATTAATATCAAGAGAAATAGAGCGGTCTTCCTTTGGATCCACGGTTACGTAGGCATTGTTGGCATTGAAAGAGCAGACCACCTCGCTCGGAATCACAGAAATATGAGCGTCAACGTAAACCTGTCTCTCGGTTCCACGCTTACAAGCAAGAAGTACCATACTGAACCTTGCTAAACTAGAAAGGGAACTACCAAAGACCGAAAATAAACTACACGATATCAAGAGACAAGTGTGGTCCTGACCCGCCTTCGCATCGGCCACACTCGGCTCACTCATGGATATTTACCATCCGGTCATCCCCAACCCATATGTGATAGATGCAACCTTCCCCTTACAGTATCAGTTAAAGTTAAACATATATACACCGAATTCTCTATCTGCAGCCTGCCTCTATATGATCTTGAGCTGATCAGTTCCTTGAAGGATATATTTTCCACTCGTAACACCAATAATGGACTATTCTTTGTCCGGAGAGTCAAACTGTATCTCCTCATATAACTACCTAAACTCCCCCTCGTAACTCTATTCCCACACGTATCCAGTGACCGAATGCACAAACATATATCACTGCCCTTCCTACGCACTAGGTAGTAAAGTTCCCTCCGCACCTGCATATGACCATCAAAGATCTAACGGTCGCTGTGTCCTGAAATTCATTGCCATCATTATCATCATCATTTTTTTCTTAGTATGGAAGATTTTAATTTGAATACCTTGGTCATCCAACCTACCATCAAATTTATAATGCAGTAGGATTTTTTAATTTCTTAATGTATTTACCAGAAGGAATAAACGCAAATAACAAAAATACTATGTAGGAAACCAAAGCAAACAAATAAATATCTAAACTTCACTTCTAATCACTTATATGCCACCACACAAGGAGTGATTAGATCCTTACTAGAGATAACTATGACAATTTTTAATACAGATGTGGGCCTGGAGAAAGAACTACTCATCTTCAGAAGTGATTGGTTATTTAGAGATAGAAATTTAAAGATATATGGGCAACAGGGACTTTAAAGAGAGATTACCACGAATTGGATGCAAATAATAACACGTCTGGCATACCAAAAAGATACGAAACCTGTATATATGGGGTACCTTGTGAGCGACTCATCCTTAGCAGAAAAAAATACCATTAAAAGTACGAATAAAATAACGTAAAATCAATACCCAAAGAGGCAAGACATCATATATCCGGAATAGCACAACATATTTAACAACAACATAAAATTTAGCGACAGAAGTCAATAAATAATAATAATGGTAGAAATGGAAGTTCATAGAAAAGTTATGTGTAATAGAGGTTTAGAGGATTTCTAATTAATTTTAACATAATGAGTCAAGGCATTACTTAAGTGTTTAAAATATGTTTTTAATATTCCAATTCTATTAAAGAATTGAAAGGGAACTGGGAGAAAACTGGATTTATATGTTAATTATCAACATCAACCAGCCTCTTAACGTGTCCACTGGTGGACATAGGCCTCCATCAAAAAAACCATCGTCTTTGATCCTGAGCCCTCTGCATCCAATCTGACGCAATCCTCTTGATATTAACTGACCCCCCAGGAGGTCTTCCTCTGTTTCTGAAAGCACTTGATCTAGTGTGCCATTCTAAGATTCTCTTTGTCCATTTATTATCTAGCATTCGAGCTACATGTCCCGCCCAATTCTATCTGGTTGTTCTTCTAATATTGCTATTAGGAATTTTATCTTTACGTAATATTCTCAGCATAGAGTGTTCCATTGCTCCATAGAATGTTTTTCGTAAAGGTTAAGATGTCTGCTTCATATGTGAGGACTGGGAGAACACACTGGTTATATACATTTCTTTTAAGCATAGGTTTATTAGCATTGAAAGAATTTTTTCTCAACTATCCAAATGAAGCCCAAGTCAGTCCAATCCAGCTTTTTATTTCCTTAGTTGAATTATGCCTACCTTTGTAGATTTCGTGTCCTAGATATTTATAGGCATATACTTGTTCAGATGTATCCCATTACTGGGAACTAAATTTGTCATATACTGAGTTTTTGATTTATTGATCTTTAAGTCTATCCGTTGTGACGCCATGTTCAGTTCGTTGAGCATTTCAGCTGCATCATCAATCCAATCCTCCTCCAATTACATGCAAAAAAACAGACTAGTCCTAAAATATCTAACACCAAATTTTTGATGCAACATTTTATCGACATTAGTAATGAGTACCTATAGGTACCATTAGAATATTATACGTTGTTTAAAATTAACATATAATTTTTCTAAGTTTGAAGCTGACAAACTAGCATTATACTGTGAGGGGGGATTTTTTCGACAAAACATAATAGTGTAACCTTGTAATATCAAATTGACAATAATTGTTAAAACCTCACGAATATACTTTACCAACGAGGTTTTCAATTATGACTAATTTAACTATTTATTGTTAATTAGCATTTTATACTATTATTAAAATGTAATTATTGGTTTACGACTTTCCGGGCTAAGGTACAATAATAAAACTAACTAGTATTTTAATTTGCAGTACCTACTTATAAAAATATAGTAATTCTAACATTAGGTAATGACTGGTCGTTAGAGCCGAATACTTCAAAATTATATCGAATTTTTTGTAAATAAATTACAGTTATGAATTGCTAAATTAGTTTTTTATATCAAATAAATAAATTAATGTAAATTAAAGTTGGAAAATTTAAAAAAAAATTAAAGTTTCAATATTGCAGTATACCGCTTTGCAAGTAAGCACTTCGGCCTGCTGGTAGATACGTTACATTTGAAATGAATTAATGTTTTAAGGCATTCAATTATCAAACTGGTTTAAAAATTCAACTTTCTAAATTCCATCAGGGAAATGACTAGTCTCAAGGAAACGCGGAATCTTTAAATATTATCTCAAATTGATTAGGGTTGTTCTTTTTTTCATACATTTTTAAAAGTAGGAAAGAAATGAAAATGCATGCAAGCTAATGGCGTATATCTAATAAATTATTTTTCATTGCTGGTATCACCAATCAGTATATCTGACAACGTGGCGAGGAGATAAAGTCACGTTGAATAGGAAAATAAGTGTTTTTATAGCAGAAAAAGTGTCCTTCGGATTGCCAGCGTCCCTCTGCTTCTGGCTCCAGTTTCCTTAAGAACTGATCATTGCACGTCGCAGTTGATGGATACATCTCAGACACATTCACCATTAATGCGGGAGAGCCCCAGGACACAATGCTTTCACTAACTCTGTTCCTCATCTATATTAATGATCTGCTGACCAAGGCCAATAATCCCATTTACAGTTTTCCAGATGACAGTACCCCTGTCTCCTAATTTAGATCAGAAAAACATTTTCCAGCTGTGACTTATCACCGCAGACAGGAGCAGATTACAATAATTAATCAAGATTTGGAGGAAGTTCGAACTTGGGGAGACAGGAATTTGGTCCAGGTCAATGTAGCAAAAACCCAAGCTGCCACGTTTACCAAGAAAGACAATACAGCGGGCCCTGACATCATTATGGCAGGATCGAACATTCGTTCATCCTCGTCAATCGGACTATTGGGTGTCTCGGTCAACAGCTATCGGTCAACAGCTATATGGCCTGGCCTGACTACGTTGCTAACATCGCAAAATCAGTCTCTGGTGCGCTATTTCGCAACCAATAACTGTACACACCGCAGCAGCTGCTTTTGCTCTACAAAGCGCAAATAAGATCGTGCTTAAAATATTGCTCACACATCAGGGGTGGCGCACCTAAGCACACCCTAAAGCTGCTGGATTCCATTAAGAAGAGAGCTGTGCGGCTCGTCGGAGACCCGGAGTTGACCCGAGATCTGGATAGTCTAGAACACCGCAGACATGTGGCCAAGATCTCCCTGTTTTACATATATTTTCACGGCAGATGATCTCAAGAATTGGCCCGCATCATCCCGCCCCCAGCAACGCCTTTCAGACAGTCACGACAGACGGCAAGAGCGCACTCGTTCGTCTGAAACACCTCATCCTTTGTCTGACGCACTGCATGACTGTAGAAGCCACTCCCAAGTACATCTGTTTCTCCATAATTACAGCCTACAACTATTCAAGAGCCATGTCAATCAACATCTTCGGACACAGACCGCTCGTCAAGTGCCATAGGATCTCCTTCAGTGTGTGTGCCATTGCCATAAAAAAGTTACAGTGTCAGTGTACAAGAAGTGAAGAAAGTCTTCCTCATCTTGTTTAATACAAGCGGCGCAGGCAAAATCAGCAGTCTGGGGGCATAAACAACTGGATCGCAAACCTAACCGCAAAACTCCCAGTGTGTCTAACCAGACAAAAATTGGAAAGCTGCGTGCTTGTATCAAATATATTCAACAAAAGTATGTGGACCTAGAAAAGGAAATCGTTTTGCTTAAACGAAAAGTCAATTTTCTTGAAAAAATAAGTGGAAATAGATCAAATGACACGAGGAAATAAGTGCAAAGTCCAATTGGAAAGCAAATTTCAGGTAAATCGACAGAAGAGGTAGTAACATCTAAGAAAGCGCCTCTAAGAACAAAAAAAAAAACAGGCTATCGACAAGGACGGAGGGACACGTAACAGCAGCGGGTTGTACTATCGATATAGGCATCACATCGACAGACGACGATTCTGTGACAACAGTACCAACTTCGGTAGCAGAGGCCAGTTGTGCTTGCAAGGTATCTCAGATAGGAAACATGCCGACAAAGAGGAACTGTCAGGGTGACAGTGACCATGGCGGTGTTAACAAGGACAACGCGGGATATGACGATATTGGTGATGACGTTTTCATTTGTGCCCAAAAGGAAAATTGGGATCTGGTGCACTTAACTACCCACACATTTTTGCCATTTTATTTTATATAACCGAAAGAGCATGTAAAATAGAGTAGATTAAGAAAAGAAAAATTACACACGAAGCCCTTTTCACAAGGGACGCAATGAATGGGCGGACCAAAGGACTGTGGCGGACTATTCCAGGAATGACACAGGATGGGCTACTCGTGGTGACATTTGACTTGTGACAGGGTTTCCCATAGGAAATCTTGTACTCAAGTTTTTGCTGACTGTTGACTATCCAACGTTGGCCAGGATAAGAAAAAATCATTTCGAAAGCCCTGTCCAAAACTCGGAGGACATAAGAAGGATCCAGGGGGAAGCTGTGTGCGTTGGCGGGGAAGTATTCACAGATAAACAGTAACTTAGCTTAAAATCAATTATCGTCGAGATTAAGGTAAATTAGTAAATAAGGGTTCGGAGAGTTAACTGGAGTATAATGGATTGAAGCAGAGAAAAGTCATTATAATTTTCCATGGCAAACAAGCTGTATCCGCTACTCCCATATTAGTCTAGTCATTTGAGTCTTAAAGCTTTTAAAACAATAAAGAGTTGAAAAGTGAGGCTAATAAGCAAGAGATATAGTCTTTTAATAATATGCAAAACATTTCCAGTAAATGGAGTTCCAAGCGTTTTTGATTAATCAAAATATATTTCATTCCCTACTAGGCTGACAGTTTAGTTCTGCCGGTTAACATAATACGGTAAAGGGCGAGTTAAAAAGAATAATAATTGAATTCGGGTGTAAAGAACCATTTTTCGATATTTACAGTTAAACAGTAACTTATTTTAAAATCTATTATTGCCGAGTTTAAAGTAAATCAAGGTTGGGGAAGTCAATTAAAGTATAAAGTTCTGAAACAGAGAAAAATCATTATAGTTTCCCACTGCAAAAGAGCCGCATCCGCTACTCCCATATTAGTCCAGTCATTTAAGTCACAAGCCTAATAAAATAATAAAGGGGTGAAAAGTACGGTTAATAAGCAAGAGATTTGGTCTTATAATAATATACAGGCCAGATTACCGGGCTAAATTGGCATATGAATGGACGCACAATGTGTTCAGACTAGTGGCAAAAGATTTTACGTCCATATTTCGAATTTATTTATTCATTAGTGGAAACAATATACCCGCATATATTTCAGTGAAAGCTAGACACCTGCTACCTTTAAGGGAAGGTGAGGTCGGAATTTTTAGCTTTAGAAGATTAGAACATGAAACTAGCACCAAAGAAGATAAAAATGGTGCTTCTGTTTAGAGTTTTAATTTATGAATTGCTCTGGACCATTGACGAGAGCAAGGAGGAATATAACTAGCAGCTAAAAACAAGCCTCTCAACTGTCCTAATGGATCAAGATCCTTTTGTTCACTTGCTAAAGTTGTCAATCAGGGCTTCTCAAATACGTCAATCCCACCACTGGCCAAAGATGATCTCTAGCGGAAACGGTCAAAGAAAAAGTGAACATTCTTGCTGAAATGTTTGCTCCAAATTCTACCTTAGATCCTCAAGGAAAGACTCTCCCAACTATCCAGAGAGTGAATTCCTCAATTCCTCAAGTGAAACGAATATTCAAAAGCCTAGACACTAACAAGGCCACTGGACCAGATGGATATGGCTTTCCAATTTCTTAAGGGATCGAAGCATCTGAGTTGGTATTGATGGAATGAATTTGAAATGACTGCCGGAGTTCCTCAAGGGTGTATGTTTTCTCCCACACTGTTCCTGCTCTATATCAACGATCTCTTAGATAGGACAAACAATTCTATTTACAGCTTTGCAGAGGACACCACTCTTATATCCTCATTCATGTTGCGGACTCCAATAATCGCTGCTCGTTCCCAACGTGAGCGAAAAAATCAAAATGAGGATATGAACGTCATCGTGGAATGGGGTGAGGAGAACAATTGTGAGTTTAACGCAGGAAAGACTGAAGCAGCTGTCTTGTTGTATACACCTAATCAGCTCTTGCTGCTCTATAAGGCCCAGATAAGCCCGTCTCTGTAATATTACTCTAATGTGTGGAGCTCGGCACCGAAAGACTTGCTCAAGATATTGGACTCCAAGAGGAAAGCTGTCCGTCTTGTGGATGGCCCAGAATTGATTAAAGATCTTGATAGCCCTGAACATCGAAGAAAAGTGGCGGACCTTACTCTTTACTATCGATAGTACTGGCCCTTATGATTCCGCTCAGTGTTGTGCCAAACAGAAACAAAGGAAACCTTCGATTTCAACTTCGTATACTTTATTCATCTTATCTTCATATCCTACATTTGTAAAGCAAAGAGTGAAGGCAAATATTGTCAATTAAAAGAAAATTTCAGGAGCAATACAACTTTCTGACCTGATTGCACCAACTACTCTAGGAATACTTCATCATTTCAGATATAGCGGATGAGATTCTTATATTCCGTCCAAAGTGCTTCAGTTAACATCTATTTTATTATTTTTTCATCTACACCTTCACCTAGCTCATAAATTTAAAATAGAAGTAAGTTTATATAAACATGTGTTTCTTAAATTAATATATAATATTGCATAAATAGAAGAAATTTTCTTTTACCGTAACAAGAACAAATAAAAACAAAGTAGTATAACATTTCATTTTAACTTAAAATCAGAAAATATTTGTCATGGTAATAACAGAACATGCATTGCATATACGTAATGATCCAATAATTCCTATATCAAGTAGTTAATTGGAGCTCTGCGCTGACCCATTGACTAATATTGAATATGGATCTCATATCGAAGGTACAATTCAACAACAATATTTCCGACATTGTACATTAAACTTGCTATTTAAAAACAAATTTTAAAATAAATTTAATCCCCAATATCTATATTGCAATCACAGGTTTCAATATATCTATACTTAAAGATATGGGGTTGTTAAGTAATGAAGTTTCCACACCACTGCCAAACTCATGTGTTTCCAAATTATTGTTTTCTGTATCCACTGTATGGCAAATGTGCGATTTCATGTCGAAAATTAAACACAATGATAGACAGAATATAATATCCGCCAAGCTTTGACCAAAGGTTATTTGATAAATTAAGATTATTCTTATTTTTTTTTTGTAGTGATATTTTAATTTTTAAACAAAAACAATGATAATTCGGTTTTTGACTTGTTAATGATTGAAATTTAAAGTAATCTTTTGTGACAAATTACAAAATCATCCAACTTTTTCCAGAACTTGTCACTGGTCAGTATTTGAAACAATAAATAAGTATTTTAATGACAATAATTAACCAATGACGTGATTATTTGAATGAAGTCATCCTACATGATATTATAAACAATAGCAAGGTTATTACGGTTTAAATTTGAGCATTTACGTTTTTTTTTAAATTGCACTTTATGTCTAGACTCATTTAAAATTAAGTATGTTAATTTTCTAATATTCCTAGTTCGTTTTATTTTTGAACGTATCATTAAAAACTAACGTACTTAAATGCCATTGTACCAAACGTGGAAAGACTTTAACGCAAATTAAATCAACCTGCAGTTACATAGTAGTGGGTTTTATACTTATTACGTCAGGCAGATCATGGAATTCCGTAAAATAAATGTTGAGCATTTTCACTTCTAAGTGAAGCCACATTAGAAAGAACAAATTTTAACAAAAATGCCTTAAGTTCAATTTATGTACTTGGGTGCTAATCCCTAAAGGTTCAGATTCATATAAATAGTTTATGGATGTCAATAATTAGGTTCGACACACACAATACATTAAAAAATTAAATATAATATACCTACAGAATAAATTTAAAAAGTAATATACAGATAAACATATGCGACACAATTAAACCAGTCTTAATAGTTAAGAAAATTTCTAAAATTACTTGAGGCTACTACAACGATAATGTTACAATTAAAAAATTTCTCATTCAGATGAAAGCATCAGGATTCGAAATTGTTTCTCTGGGAGAGGCCATTATAGATATTTATGACTGACGAAAATGTTCAGCCTCCGTTGGGCTCATCAGACCACAATGTTATTCCCGCAACTTGTGAGCCACAGGTCCCCGAAAAGTTTGGCACTACAAATCTGCAATTGCAAAGATGTCTCCTTTATGAATCAAAACACCTCTGAATCTGCTGATGCGATAACTGAAGTTATCCTAGCTGGCATGGAAGCTTCCATCCCCTCTTCTATGAAATGCATTTCAAACAGTAAACCATGGTTCGGGAAAAACTGCTCAAGAGCGCTAAATGCTAAAAATGCCGCCTACCGCAAATGGTGCCGAGATTCCTAGAGCCGGAAATCGAAATATATTCATCACGGCTGGAAACCAGTGTAAGCGGACCATTGACGAGAGCAAGGAGGGATATAACGAGCAGATCAAGAATAAGTTTCTCAACTGTCCTAACGGATCAAGGTCCTTTTGGTCAGTTGCCAAAGCTGTCAATCAGGGTTCTTCAAAGACGTCAATCCCACCACTGACCAAAGATGATGGCTAAATAGCGGAAACGACCAAAGCAAAAGCGATAATTTTTGCCGAAATATTTGCATCAAGTTCTACCTTGGATCATCAAGAAAAGACTCCCCCAACTATCCCGAGTATAAAATCCTCAATGACAGGTCTGGTATTTCACCAACGCGAACTGAAACGAAGACCCAAAAGCCTAGACACTAACAAGGTCACAGGACCAGATGGCGTTCCCGCAATAGTGCTTAAGAAGTGTGCCGCTGAACTAACAGCTTCACTATGCAGTCTTTTTTCCCTATCATACACAACTGCATAGTTTAAGTTTTAGGAGGGAATATGTAGGGCCTTGAGTCATTAGTTCATCAGTAACCATATTGTCTAGGTATTCTTTAAGAGACTAAGGAGTTTCCTAGAGGTGGGATTGCGTTGGGGAGAGAGGGAATGATGGGTAGTGTATTATTTGGAGTTATGCCGTGCAGTGTAGGAGTCCAAGTATGGGTCCCGATCTCGAGACTCAAAATTATGTCAATTGCCTTGGGCAAATCCTGTCCTGTTTTTTAAAATTGATAAGAAGTTAAATTAACTAGAAAACTGTAAATCCTACCAAGTTCCAATAGATTTGTTCTTTAGAAGACCCAAATAAAATCGCCCTGCAATTTCGTAAAAGCCCTCATTATTTTATCATCAATAAGTCGCTTTATGTGTTAATTACTTAAAGACTGTTTTATATTATTGGTGATATAACTAAAAGTAATTATGGAACAAAAAATGCATTGAAATTTTGAAATAAATAAACTGTTTTCAAGTCCACACATTTTCACAAATGATGTTTGTTTCAGGTTACAAGAAAATTGTCAAAGGTGTTACTGGGAAATTTAAGTCTGGAGAACTTACTGCAATTATGGGGCCCTCAGGAGCTGGAAAAACCTCATTGCTTAATATCTTAACAGGCTATCAGTAAGTGTTTCTTTATTATGTATTCGTCTATTTAAGCACCTACACGGTTTAATACAAGACTGTATTTCATTTATGATGAAAAGTAGCAACTGAATTTTTTTCCTTTTACATTGTCATGATCTTGGAAGCAAATGCCATGCTTTGACTATTTCGCGTTATGGTGTCTAATTCGGATGTTTGCTTATTAAAACATTACTCAGTCGTTGCGTTTATAATGATATAAAATATCTGTAAATATGCTCTAGTCAGGAAAAGAGCAACATCGAATAATTCATCGTTTTAATTGAAATAAGGAAACATGCAGACTTAAATACCGATATCATCAAATATGCATTAAATGGCAACAAACAACCGAATATATCAAGCGACAAAAGAGATGGTAAGGTAACAACTCATCAAAACTATGCTAGAACTGGTGTTGTCCTCATGAACTAAAGTACCGATGATTTAACTACGGTTGAGCTTAAATACATACTTTTTACCAGGAGCACCTAGCGTTTATATAACTGGGTTAAAATCGAATATTTTTTAAACGTTTATTTAAATACTATAGTATCCAATAAACATCTACTACCTAGTAATGTGATGGAGGCAGATAGGATTCTTCAGATTGTTGTCACCAAAAGGAATTAAAGATCCAAAGTTGTCCAGGTTTTGAGGATCAACTAACTATAATTTGTAGTAAGATTTAACCTCCTAGCCTAGTCTATTTACAAAACTAAATTAGCCAACAAAATATCATCTAAACTTTTTTTATTGGAAACCGAGCACGTGTCCAGTTTTCTGATTAGATTTTTTATTTCGATTCGAATCAGGCTATTCTAAAGGTTTAAGTTTCAGCAAAAAGTAACTCCTGCTTAATCGTCTTACCTATTTATAAAAATCACTTATCCAACATAATAACAACAAGATTTTTTATTGTATATCATACTGGTACCTAGTCATTTGATTGAATTTTTGATTATGGCCTTACTTAGGTTATGGGATCCAAAGACATAACTTTTCGTAAATTCCGCTTCTTTAACTGATCTATTTACAAACATGCCTTAACCACCAAAAAGCTACATTTTTGTTGTCCTAAAAGTATCCAGTCTTTTGATTTCATTTTTGATAAAGATCTTACTCAGGCAGTGAGGTCCCAAGGCTTTTACATTTGCGTGATCATCTGATCTATTTACAGAAATTACTGGGGCAACATATAATACCAACAATATTTTTCAGATTCTAAATCGTACTAGTGCTTAGTATTTTGATTTAATTTTTGATGGAAGTTTTACTTAAGCTATGGGCTCCAAAGATTTAACTTTTCATAAATACAGAACTTCCTCTTCTTCTACTGATCTGTTTACTAAAATTGCTTGACCACCAAAGCATCAGCTATATTTTTGTTGTTGGAAGTCCTTAAAGTATCCAGTCTGTTAATTTCATTTTTGACAATGGTCTTGCTCAGGCAGTGTGGTCCAAAGGCTTAAGTCTCGGTAAATATTTAATTTTTACATTTGCTTGGTCATCTGATCTATTTACAAATATTACCTGGGCAACATAATACCAACAATATTATTCAGATTATAAATCGTACTAGTACCTAGTCTTTTGATTTAATTTTTGAGGGAAGTTTTACTTAGGCTATGGAATCCAAAGATAACTTTTCAATAATACAAAACTTCCGCTTCTTCTACTGATCTATTTACTAAAGTGGCTGGACCACTAAAATATCAGCTATATTTTTGTTGTCGGAAGTCCTAAAAGTATCCAGTCTTTTGATTTAATTTTTGATAAAGGTCTTGCTCAGGCAGTGAGGTCCAAAGGCTTAAGTCTCAGTAAATATTTAACTTTTACATTTGCTTGATTGTCTGCTCTAATTACAAAAATTACTTGGGCAAGATAATAGTATCACATTTTTTTTATTTGTTAATCGTAGTAGTTAGTGCTTAGTCTTCTGATTGATTTTTTTATGAAGATTTCACTTAGGCTGTGGGATCCAAAGATTTAACTTTTCGCCAATATATATCTTCCGCTTCTTCGACTGATCTCTTTACAAAAGTAGCTTGACCATCAAAATATCAACTATATTTTTGCTGTTTTTAATTATAATTTTATATATCACTGAAAAGGATTTGTTCCTTTTTTTACAGAAAATCTGGAGTTGAAGGAGTAATTAAATGCAAGAATGGAAAAAGGACGAAAACGGGAGCTAGTCAATATAAAAATCAATCTTGCTACATTCTGCAAGATGACCATCTAATTCCATATTTTACGGTGTACGAAATTATGTATTCTACTACTCAACTAAAAACTCACGGCCTATCTTCTGAAAAAATTACATATTTGGTAAGTTTTAGATATTCTCAATTAACTTGCTACTATTATCATTTATATTGATGGATAACGGGTTATTCAGTCAAATTTTGGCCCATTGCATATTTTTTAAGATGATTGTTAACCAATAAAGGGCCTATTAGATATATAGGCTAGTCATTGGGGTGTTTTGTACAAAAATTCATATTTTCGACCTTGGGGGAGGGCATAGTTATAATAATTTTGTAGTCAGCGTCGTGATCTTAGATGGAAATGACGCTTGAGCCAAGCGACTATTATATTAGCGTCTTCCTTTCTTTGATGGTCCTGGTCGGTTGTTGATGACGTCTTGAATGTAATCTTGAGTGTCATCATCATCGGTGCTTCTGAGATTACATTGTTTTCCCCATTGGTAAATTTTGTCCACCTTCGTCCTCACTGTCGATTTGAACCTCCGGTACATTTTCGCATGACCAATCACTGCACTAGCCACACACAATGAAGCACTTAAACCCAGCTTTCCAGCAACCACATGCTGCGCGCATCCTTTTCAAGAAAGTGAATTAAATGGATTTCATTGACGGGTGCTGCTTGTTTTATCATTGTGAGTAGAGCAAGCCCATTGCTACCAAGTTTGCAGCTTAATCTTCACCTTTTATCTCGATTCCATACCATTTTTGGACTTGATGATACGTTCTGAAAACATGATACTTCGTGGGTGCTAAAGAAGCAAGACTGGATTTAACAAAGCGTTGGTAGCGGATTTCTTCTAAGGTCTCCTCTTTCATGTTGCTACCACCCGCAAAGCAACGTACTTCAGCGTCTGCGATGTGCTCTGGTGTTGCATCCTGATGTTTTAAGCCAATGGTGGCACTAAGTCCTGCTATTTTCTGGAGAATTTTTCCTTGGCTGAAGATTGACGATGTCGTGTCGCAGCCACTAAACGCATGGAGAAACAGAATATTCTCAGCCACTTCTTCATGTTTTAAGCTATTCGCGGAATATAGTCTTTTAGCAATTTTGCCTCTTCCTGGTTTGCGAAGATTGAGATGGTGCTTGTCAGCCAAACAAGAAGATCAACGTCTTCGACAACTACGAACAGAGCATCAAATGTTGAGCGCAAAGAAATCGCTGTTCTGACAATCAACATATCAGCATCTTCTTCCACCTGTTTAACAGTAATAGCAGCCTGTTCCATTTTTTGTCAGCATCGAAATTAGACGGGTTTTATTCTTTTCGTTGGCGAAAAATTGTTCTTGGGAAACTTGAATTGGCATTGTTTCATCGAAGAGAGCATTCGCAGAAATATGCTTCTTCGATCGACGAAGGCTTTCTGCGGCCTTGGTATTCCTTTTGCCACCATAACTCGAATATCCATCGAACACAACGACTTTATGTTTACCATTCGCTCAGCATCAATGAAATATTGACACAGCCAATAGCTTGGCTGTGGGGCCACAAGTTACGACTGCTATATGAGCACTTTGAATCACCCATACGCGCATAGAACTGCGCCGGTGTAATAATGGCAATGATATATCGATATTTTTATTTTATCGATATATCGCGTCGTATTTATCATATTTATAAATCGATATTTTATTATTGATATATCGAAAAAATATCGATACCTAACTTTTATTTGAACATTTTTGTCGTCGGATATATTTTGAAAAATACAATTTTTTGTACCCTTAATCCAATATGGCGGTTCAAGTGATCCTTCCTCAAGGTCGAAAAAATAGATTTTTTATCAAGGCCTCCCATACCTTAAGAATATGTAATAAAATTACTACTACTCCACATTTTATAGGGCAGAGGCATTTTTTGGCCCCCACTGTTTGGCCTAATATGACACATTTAAAGGAGCGTATTGTAAATATTATTTTTATTTTCTATTATTATACATGTATAGTCCTCCAATTTAGCGTTAATCTTTTGATA
>MU185604.1:31935-73394 GCA_016904865.1 Pissodes strobi | reverse complement strand
ATTATTATACATGTATAGTCCTCCAATTTAGCGTTAATCTTTTGATATAACTTCAGCTATTATAATTGCAGATAGAACAAAATTTTAGACACGAAAGTTCGTGGTTGGCAGAATTTAAAAAAATATTTTAAAATATTCTTGATGTTTTGTAAAATCAGAGCAACATAAATTGAATTTTTCTTTAAGTGAGGTGCCTTACGTTTTTATCCTCCTCCCACTCACCGTTCTGAAAACTTGGAAAATAATGTTTTTCTTTTTTCTTCTAAAAAACATAGGTATCATAGGTGATACAATGGGTTTTACACATCACAAAAAATAGGGCAGTTAAACTAATTGGCTTAAATAAAAATATGAAAATTAATTCAATAAACGTAGGCAAAATACTCAGTAAAGTCATTAACCAGGAAATTGAGCAAAACAATTTCTATCAAATGAAAAACACGAAAAGTGCCATTATTTAAAGCAATTGATGCATTTAGACTCGACTTCTGGATATCACTCATATGTAACAGCATGGGTTTTGCTTAATTTATTTTCTGGAGGTTCTGTCTGGAATAGGTAGAAGTAATCCATTATTTTCCATCATCATCATCATCCCGATAATGAGGCCAACTGGCTGCAATACAAAAATGGAAGAAATTGTAAATGGTTTTGAAGTAATTGTATCATATCTGACTATGACTCGATCCATGGGACAAACATATGGACAAAGAAAATAAAAATAGGAAAAAACGGGGGCAAAGAGAGTGTTTATCAGGATTCGCTGGTGAATGTCTAGACTGGACACGAAACGGAGCTCGAGAAACATATCAAGGATAATGAGGTCTTTGTCGATCCTAATCAGGATGGAGGATACAGGTAACAAAAATAGACAAAACTAATGAGTTAAATGCATTTCAAAGGAAAGATTCGATGGAGAGATCTCCACCACTATTACGGAGGACGAGTTCACTGAACCTAGGAAGTACCAGTAAATATCCAAAACGAAAAGGTGAGGATACGCCAGAGAACACAAAAAAAGAAGATTAAAGCAGTGGTCAATGAGTATCCACAAAGAATACTAGATTTATTAAATATTTGCTCACTGGAGTATTCCCCGAGGCGTGGAAGCAGGCCAGACTGGTATTCATGGAAATATATAGCAGAAATTCGACACATTTCCAAAAATGAAAGTAAATGGGCAGCATTATCTCTATCTCTCATGTGTTTCCCAAGCATGGTTACAAAGCACTGTTTGTTTCATCTTTGGCCAATAAGAAATGGAGAGCTTTCAGTAAATTTTACTGTTACTGAGGATTGTTTTGTGAGTATTTTATGCTCAACATCTTTTGTACCTGAGATGGTACAATCGTTAAATACGATTGTCAGAATATGATGTTTGCTTAGCGATATGATTGCTATATAGTTGTAGCAAATTTGAAAATGTCCGAGCTTTTGGCAATGGCAATTTGTGTAGTAGGGCACTCCCAGCAAGAAGAGACGATATTTGTGCAGGTAATATGTAATCGAAACTAGTTGCTATGTCATTCAAAATTCTTGATGTTGATGGTTTGCCACTTTTCCTCAATAACTGAGATTCTGGATCAAATAGAGATGGATGAAGTATATATAATTCATAATTGAAGTTTTCCTTAAATTTTTGCAGATCAGGATTTACAGCCAAACATATTAGCATACGCTGGGTAGAGAGTCTTGTATCAAGCTAAGTTAATTGGACGTTGAATCAAATTCAAACTAACTGGAAATGCTCTCCAATCTGCTGCTATGGCTAAAAAGGATCAAGCTATCACAATGAAGGTATTAACAAGTGCTATTAAATTGACGGAGCTATTCAATAGCTCTTGTTAATACCTTCATTGTGATAGCTTGATCCTTTTTAGCCATCAGCAGATTTGAAAGCATTTTCAGTCAGTTTGGATTGGATTCAACTACCAATCAACTTAGCTTCATCTGCAATTACCTCATGTTAACTGTCTATTAAGCCAGTGAAAATATTATGTGGCTCAACGCGTTATAAAACAAATTAATCGTGTTCTTCCAAAAATTGGAATGATGTAAGAAACTTATTCATATCTCTAGATTTTCTAGCATCAGATATTTCAATATTTATTTTTATTTATATCATAACCTTCTTTACAAGAAAATTTCACGTTATTTTGTATGGGATTATAATACGCACATTGCACACTCTGATTTTTTAAGACTTTAAAAATGTCAAAAAGACACCAACCGCGAACTTGAATTGAGCCCCGTTCATGTGGGAACCACAACCTATATTTACTGTACTATAAACCCATTTGCTACAATTTTTCTTGATTCAAGTCGATGTCACTGAATATTAATTATGTCTCTTTATTTAAGGTAGATGATATCCTTACCACACTAGGACTTCTTAAAAATAAAAATACGTTATGCGGCAGCCTCTCTGGCGGACAAAGGAAACGACTTTCAATAGCATTAGAACTCATAGATGACCCACCGATTCTGTTTTTAGATGAACCTACAACGTAAGTTTTCGGCTAGAGAAATTGTATTTTTACTAAAAGTATCTATTTTAATCTGTTTTGAATATACTATCTCAATCGCACTGATCTATCTGCATTTCAGAGGTTTCCTGAAAAGATATTTTATCTTGCGCTCGAGACTTTCGTTAAACTTTTCCAATTAACTGAATAAGATTTATTATTTGAATAATTTTACCAAGTTCATAGACTTCGAGAAGGATTTTTACAACATTGAGGAATAATAAAACAGTTTATAAGAAAATATAAAGAAATTATTGCATGATGCTGAGTAAGAGTGTCTAATAATCCTAATGATTAAAAGTCGATAGAACCAACCTCAGAAAAATCTGTAGAGTAGAGTAGTTACGTCTTACGATAATAAAATAATTAATGGCTCGATGTCCATAGTTCGGTTGATAATGTTGTGTTCAGCTACAATGATAGATGGTTAAGCGATGTACAATAATCTCGATCCATTTCCCTCTCATTTATAACATATTTTTTAAACTTTGACTTATGCTGCCTAACAATTTCCAAATGTTCTTTTTTCGCCATGTTACCATCACAATTCGATATTTTCCGTTGTAACTACTCAATGATCTACACTTTTTTCATGAATTTATGGAAGCTTCGCTACTAACCTAGATTGATAGCTAGCGTTATCTATTACTATTACTGAATTATCCAGAATATATTCAATCATTTGTCTAAAATTTCCTTCGAAAACGTCAGCCGTTATTTCTTCGTGGCAACCTATCAATAGGAAAAAATTCTATTCTGTTTTTTCCATCAAAAGTTCGTGAAGAGTTGTCCGTACTCTACTTCTTGAGAGAGTAAACCTGTAGTTTACAATTACTTTATGGCTCAAACCGTCGATTTGTGTTATCAACTGCAATGAAATAGGCTTTATTGCTCAGTCAAATTAGTCAAATATCAAAAGTCTCCGAGGGTGAGGTGAGCTCGAGGTGAGGTGAGCACGAGGAGAAGGGGAGTTTAAAGCTACCATTTTTTCAGTTTTTCGTTTATATCTCGCAAACGATTATTCCTATTGATTTTTGCCTACTTATCACAATCAAAGCTGATAAAGTTTTCTACACTTCTGTCATAACCCAAACTAACCCGCCTTGCGGCATCCACACCGTGCATCACAGCCGCAGAATATTGTTAAAATTATGGAGCTAGGTAGGTTGATCTAAGGTTGTCAAAGGTTGAAGATCTCCATTTACTCCTTTCATCAAATCCCAATCAGTGGGATCCAGTTTGTTGCCAAGCCATTCTTAAACTTGCAAATAGACTCTATATGAGTATTGCAGCGCAGAGCCTTTAGTTGGTGATCGACAGGAGAGGTCTGGCTTCACCTTTGTGGTGGATTTATGAACGCTGAGTAGCGCTGTTTGTCCAGGTCTGTTACTCTGGCGTTGTACATTGCTAGGACGATTTGTACCCGGCCTTTGCAACTTGGTCAGGGGTTGAAGTCCTTGCGTAAAATATGCTGGAGATTGAATGCAGAGTGCTTTCTCTCGCGAATAATTTAGCAATTGTTGCAAGTAGTATCGCAGCCTCTCAAAGCGTGAATAAACAATATGCCCTTGACAAAGTCAAGTTACTGAAATTCTTTGGATGAGTAAGTTTTGTTTTCGTCATTCCCTCCCCAGGTTTGAAAAACTTTATCTCTCATTTCCTCGGAGGTAAAGCGAACAGCAGGACCAGCAGATCCACATCCTCACCGATGACAGCTGCTGAAAAACAACTTTCTGCTTTTTCCAAGGCAATAGTTGTATCCGCAGCAGCAACAGCCTGTCCAACTTCTATCCCCTCTGCAATAATTTTTTTCAGTTAGTATTTTTTTAAGCGTGAATTGAAGCGGGAAGCTGTGTCGGGATCAGCTTTAAATTTCTTCCTCAAAAAAATATACGTAACGAGCGGTTATCGTTTCGTGAAAAAATATTAGCTTTAAACGCCCAAGCTCTCCCTTCTCTAGCTCACCACCTCTCTCCTCGAACTTACCCCCACACAACCACTTTGATGTATATCTACCCAAGTGTAAAGAAAGCCTTGAAAAAATCCAACTCCCTAGAAATTTTTCCCTCGATCGCCTTATTTCTGTCTAATTTAACTGTGCAATTAGAGAGTATATGAATAGTCTTTGATACGTTAACAATATCGCCCTAATAGGGCACATCAAACTTTAGCTAAGGGAAATGCTTCAAGACCTTGACATAGATCACAGAAAAGGGGCTCAAATTTGAGGTATAATAAAGCTAAAGTAATAAAGAATCATATGACCTAATAGAGAACCAAACAGAAGAAATAAGAATGTGAACTAGATTTGCATGAATGGTATTTGACATATTTCATTTTATTCTTAAAAGTAACACAGTCATAAAAACGCAAAGAGCAGTGCAAAGTCGAACGTCACATATAAAGTTTACAGACAGAAATAGAATGAGTCGATCAGGAACATCAGAAACAGGAGATAACAAACAGTCAGGTTAAAATGGAACCAATAATTATAACACCAGATAATGGGATCATATTTTCTCGCTTTTGACAATGGTATGGTGGCAGATTTGTTCTCCAAACGTCAAGTTATTGTTAGGCATTTGACAGTGTCTGTGAGGTCACTTAATTAGCATTTATACCAATTTATTTTCATTAAATTGTTTGTGATTTTCTGACATTTTGCTCAGTGTTCTACAATGAGCAACAACCAAATTTTTGCAAAAGTATCAACATCTCTAACCTCTCAAATTTGGGAGAGTTAAAAGTTGAAACTGAAGGTAAAGTCTTTAGTCTCAACTTTTAGCTCTCCCAAATTTGGAAATTTGGTATTGCACTGCCATTCGATTTGACAGGTAAAAGATGTCGATATTGTTGCAGAAATTTAGTGTCTATGTAAATCCTCGTTTTTTTCTTCACTTGGAAATATTGAAGTAATTTATCGTGGACGCATTTAAGAAAGTGGATGTGTATGTGTATGTGTATGTGTATGTATGATGGACACATCTCAGACACATTCACCATTAATGCGTGCGTGCCTCAGGGCCCAATACTTTCTCCAACTCTGTGCCTCATCCATATTATTGACCTGCTGATTGAAATCAACAATCCTGTTTACAGTTTTACCAGCGACTGATAATTCTCACCGGAGACAGGAGCAGATTACAACAATTAATCAAGATCTGGAGACATTTTTGTTCCAGCAGGCTGAAGCTCTTTTGAGAATTTTTAAAAATGAAACTGATTTGAAGACTAATAAAAACTACCTTACCTTGCCTACCTTAAAAAGAACTTTTACAACACTGCTTAGCCCCCATGAAGGTGCAACATAACTAACATAGTAAACCCCAATATCGTCGTCATTTCCAAGAGAAGTATTATTAATTTAGTGACTGTCAGCCTCAGGTCGAGAAAAACAGACCATAGTATAAAGGTAGCAATCTGGATGATTTCCCTTCTTTTGTCTGCTGTCTTAATTAGGGTTTTAATTGTTCTTGTTTATGATTCGCATTTTATTGTTTTTTTTTAGTGCGTGGTAATTTTCGATTCGTGTAATTACTTTACACTGATTTAGATTGTTCCTTGAATATGAGATGTACTTGGTATCACCACTGTTCATTGTAATGAAAAACCTGTCCAATAAAGCTGAGTTCTTTCTTTTCTCTAGCATAAGAGGCCCGAGAATGATATCGAACCAGATATAATATCTGGTGCTTTCTGTGGATTGTTTTAGTCGAGACCGAGAACAAATTATCTACATTACCACCTTTTTGCCCCTATTATAACATTTACACTTACAATGCATCTTTGATGGTGTTTTAATATTTAATCAAAGCAGCTGCTATTGAAACTGTAGCGTCAATGCTTCACAGATGGCACCAGATAAAATAGCTGGCTTACGGAATGTTCTTTTTGAATTATAGATATTGCTTTTGGATATTGCTATTGGATCTCTTGTATTAAAAATGGTAAATCGTTTTAAATATATATATATATATATATATCACTAGAAAACGTCACATTTCTTGAAAATTAAAACAAGTATAAAAGCTAATCCCAGTCGTCCTGTTGGCAGTGTTGGCACTATAAAATCGGTTGGCTATGATAGGTTATTACCGTATTTAATTAGCACTTTTCTTAATACTGAAATATAAAGTATACGAAGTTTGTGTAAAATTTAATTGATTATATTTATTGCGTAGTTTTTCCCAATAAAAAAAGCGAGAAAGCAACCCTATCAAAATATCTCGTTAATGTGGCCTGACCAATAACATTCATAGCGTGCAATAATACCATAGATATATCAATGCAGAACATCAATATCACCCTTAATTAAATTTATAACAGAGGTTTATAATACTGTACTGATTATATGAATATGCGTAATATTGGAATAATTCATAATTTATATCTCTATTATGTCTCAACTTAAACTAATTTACGAAATACTTTTCTGACAGCATGAAATGAACAAAAATAGATGTTTTGGCAGACGAGTTTAATCTTAGACTATCTAGCTATTAATAAAAATAAAAACGTTTTATATCCGTTTTACTTTTATTGTTTTGAAGCGGCGCGGTGAGAGCTTATTCCATGTTATTTTCTGAATTATTCTTGTCAGGTCGTGAACCTGACAGACGTTCGGTTAAACCCAACATTTTTTTTTACATGGATGTGTTTATACGACAAAATAATGTTTATCAGTCCCTACAAAAACTGTTTCAAAGTGAAACATAGCTATGGTATTCCAAAATACTGTAAACTATTTATTAGTTGCACTGCTGGCAGGAAGCTGGTGTTATACGCATTAGGTAGTTGTATATGTAAAAATAATTACATTAACTCCAAAGGTGACACATATACATTTGAATTAAACAGTGCTTTTCTTGTTTCCCACCCATTATTTTCTGATCGAATCAAATCTGGAAATTGAAACTTGGGCTTGAATAATAAATGTTTGATTTTAGTGTCAAATTGGCAAATAAATGAAATCAGGATAGCTGCTAAGCGCTATTTTGAAATATCATTTACAACCTTACCGAATTTTGACAAATGTTCGTTGTCCTTTCACCTAATTCCAGAATAGAGACAGGTTCCATCTCAAACACCTTTTGTTTTAAATACATCCATAAAAGAAGTCCAGGAGGGTCAAATCGGGCAACCGCGCGGACCGGCCACTCCGTAGGACCCCCATGACCTATCCAATGACCATGGAAATTAGCGTTTAAATAGTTACGCACTTTTTTGAGTATTTATTTATGGCGGTGGCACACATACTAAAAAGAGATCCTATGGCACTCGACGAGCAGGGTGTGTGCGAAGATGTTGATTGACACGGTTCTTGAACAGCAAGAACAGACCTTCAATATAAAATAAATAACAACCTAAAAAGCCTACAAGAGACTTCTGTTAATTCTGATGGGAACCTTATGTGGAAGAATTTGTAGACAACTCTCAATACAGTAACCCAGCAACAACTAGGATACCGAAAGATAACTCCTAAGAAGAAATGAATGACAGAACAAATTCTTCAGTTAACGACAGAAAGACGTCAACCAAGAACTCAAACGCAGAGGAGTTTCGACGTTGAAATAAAAAATCAAATCAGAAATTAGAAGAGCGAAAAAACTATGGCTGCAACAAGAATGCAAAGAAATAGAAGATCTTCGACAAATACATAATACCCATGGAGAACGCAAAAACACTCAAAGAAGTGGCTGGAATATATAAAATCAGAAACCCCACAATACTTGTCAACGACAAGAATGAAATTGATTCTTGAAAATGAAGAAGAAAATAATATATGGGTGAAATACATAAAAGAAACTTTTTCATGACAACGGAAGAACGGACCTGAAAAGTAATAATAATCCTGAAAATAACTTTCTCTTGTCAGGTCCACCGATAACGAGGGATGAAGTCCGAAAACCCGTAAGACAGTCGAAAAATAACGAAGTAGTGGCCAGATGACTTACCGGCCGAGGTCATTAAACTTATTGACGATGAGAATCTGTCCTTGCTGGAAACCATTTTTAACAACATATGCAATGAAGGTTAGTTAAAATCTGCATTCATTTCCTTACCCAAGAAACGAAATGCAAGAACTTGTAATGAACATAATAAGTTTAATGAGTCATGCATTGAAAATATTCATAAAAATTCGCTTAACAGAATTTATAGGAAGTGTGAAGCTAATATTAATGACACACAATTTGGTTTCAGAAGTGGAATGGAAACGCGGGAAGCCCTCTTCGGCATTCGGGTAGTTGTCCAAAACTGTCGTGATGCACAAAAGGACGACTTCCTCTGTTTTGTGGACTACGAGAAAGCCTTCGACAAGGTCCAACATGAAAAACGAATCAATATACTCAGAAGAACAGATGTGGATGAGAAGGATATTAGATGTAATCAAAACCTATACTGGCAACAAAAAGCACACGTCAGAACAAATGATTGCACAACCGACGATGTTGAAATACGTAGAGGTGTCAGATAGGGATGTATCTTGTCTCCACTTATGTTCAACCTTTACTCGGAGGCTGTTTTTGATGAGGCAGTTGAGGACGGTGATGTGGGCATCAAAGTAAATGGAGTCCGGGTTAATAATATCAGGTGTGCGAATGACGCCGTCTTACTAGCGGACAGCATTGAAGACTTGCACCAAATGATGGAGCGTCAAGATAGTATCAGTACACAACGTATGGTCTTAAAACAAACGTTACAAACACGAAATTTATGATAGTGAGCAGACGCAAAACACCATTTGAAAATGCTCGTCTACTGATAAACGGTGCACCCTTATAATTGAGATAGCCCGTAATTTCTTCTTCAAATTCAAAAGCGCTCTCACAAGCAAGGATCTGAGCCTAAAAATAACATGCTCTATGCTAGATGTTGTGTGTGGTCTATTTTACTCTATGGAGTGTAAACATGGACCCTGGATACCAGGACTATGGTCTTATCGTACAATTTTAAAAGTGCCATGGACTGAGAGAGTAAATAACAATGAAATCTTGAGAAGAATGGGCAAAGATAGAGGAATGTTGCTCAACATAAAAAGAAGAAAAGCTGCTTACTTGGGACACATAATAAGGAGTCCGAAATACCAGCTACCATAGTTAATCACTGAGGGCAAAATAAAGAGTAGACGGGGAGTGGGAAGAAAACAAATGTCCTGGCTGAGCAATATCAGGGAGTGGACTGGCCTAAGAAGGATAAGAGATCTGGCTCATACAGCAGAAGATTGGGAAGCCTATGGGAATGTGATCGCCAACATCCAATAGTAGTGGATAGGCAGCAGCACAAGAAGAATAATTAGGGGAAACAGATGTCCTGGGAGTGAGTGAGTTATAAAGCGATACAGTGAACCAGACGAAGGAGTCTTTGTAAAGCGATGTTCTAGGTGTTTCCAGTTGTATGACGAATGGGTGCGCCCTTGCCGTCTGCCGTGACTGTCTGACAGGCGTTGCTAGGGCAGGATGATGCGGGCCAACTCCTGGGAACAGCTGCGGTGAAAATACCTTTAGAACAGGGATATCTCGGCCACATGTCTGCGGTGTTCCAGACTATCACGATCTCGGGTAACTTCGTAACGCCGATGAGAAGCACATGAATGGAATCCAGTAGCTTTAAGGTGTGTTTAGGCGCGGCACTTCAGATGTGTGAGCAATACTCTAAGCACGGTATCATTTGCGCTTTATAGAGTAACAGCAGCTGCTGCGGTGTATATAGTTCTTTGTTGCGAAATAGCGCTCCAAGCATCTGCGAAGCTGATTTTGCTATGTCAGCAACATGGTCATGCCGGGACATATTACTGTTGACCGAGACACCCAGTAGTCCGATTGACGAGGATGAAGGAATGGTCGATCCTGCCATAACGATCGCTCTATCGCCCTCCGAGCGATAGAGCCTACCAAAGCTTTTTCACAACACTAGCTACCACTTTTGACTCAATACAGGTCGATCACCCCAGTTCAGAAATAATCGTTCTGGGAGACTTCAATACCCACAACACCAACTGGAAACATCACAACAAGACCGACAACGAAGGTAGAGAAGCTGAAGCATTTGCCATCAGCTGCGGGCTTACTCAACTTGTAGACGAACCAACTCGATCTCAGAGAGGGGCGAATTCGCCGCCCTCCTGGATCTTTTTCTGACCACCAATCCTGATCAGTACAAGGTTACAGTTGGTCCGCCATTAGGTACTTCCGACCACAAACTTATTACAACGGTTTGTGAATTGCCACCCATAGAGAAGGATCCACCATTGCCTCGCAAAAGCTGGCATTACAATTCTGCAAACTGGGACGATCTAAGATAGTTCTACCTAGATTTTCCTTGGCTCGACGTCTGCTTTGCCGCTGACGACCCGTCAGACTGCTGCGAAGAGATCATGCAAGTAATCTCCTCAGGAATGGAAGCATACATCCCAAATTCCATCAAGTTACCATCAAAAGGAAAGCCCTGGTTCGACAAAAGATGCGAAAGAGCTGTAGGAAGGAAACAGCAAGCCTATAAATACTGGCAGCAAAATCAGACCGCTGAATATCGCAATTATTTTATCGAAGCGAGAAACGAGTGCAAGTGTGATCGAAGAAACTAAGGACAAACACAATCAAAGGATCAGGAGTAAACTTTTGCAATGCCCCAGTGGTTCCAGGAATTTCTGGTTGGTAGCAAAGGCAGTAAGTAACAACTTTACAAAAACATCTCTCTCGCCTTTGACGGAGGAACGTGGCATCACGGCGACTACAGCCAAGGAAAAAAGCAAACACGCTCGTCAAAATGTTTTCATCGCACTCTACCTTAGACGTGCCCCAAGGCAAGACTCTCCCCACCATACCGAACATCAACAGCACCATGGCAGAAGCCAAGTTTTCTCACCGTGATATTCGCAAAATCCTTGAAGAACTAGATACGCAAAAGGCATCAGGACCGGACGGAATACCTGCCATCGTGCTAAAGAACTGCGCCAACGAACTAACACCCGTTTTTTCCAGGCATTTTTCTCTTTCTTACAGAAAAGGGATTTACCCATCCTCTTGGAAAGTCGCTCGAGTGCAACCTGTTCCAAAAAAAGGCAAGAAAACCACGCCGTCAAACTATCGCCCAATTGCCTTGCTTCCAATAATCTCCAAAGTCATGGAACGTGTAGTCAATCAGCAACTACGCAAATACCTCGAGAATAACAGAATAATCAGCGATAATCAATACGGCTTTCGCAAAGAGAGATCGGCAGGAGATATTTTGGCCTATGTCACTCATATATGGAGTAGGGCAATTGAAAACTACGGAGAGTCTCGAGCGATTGCGTTGGATATTTCAAAGGCATTCGACAGAGTTTGGCATGACGGACTGCTCAACAAACTGCCGTCCTTGGGACTGCCCGCCTCTCTCTGCAGCTGGCTTGCCAGTTTCCTTAAGAACCGATCCCTACACGTTGCAGTCGATGGACACATCTCGGACACATTCACCATCAACGCGGGCGTGCCTCAGGGCGCAATACTTTCACCAACTCTGTTCCTCATCTATATTAATGACCTGCTGATCGAAACGAATAATCCTGTTTACAATTTTGCAGATGACAGTACCCTTGTCTCCCACTTTAGATCAGAAAAACTCTTACCAGCGACTGAGACTCATCACCGCAGACAGGAGCAGATTACAGCAATTAATCAAGACCTGGAGAAAGTTCAAACTTGGGGCGACCGAAATTTGGTCCAGTTCAATGCAGCAAAGACCCCAGCAGCAACGTTTACTAAGAGGGTCAATACAGCGGGCCCTGACATCATTATGGCAGGATCGACCATTCCTTCATCCTCGTCAAGCGGGCTGCTGGGTGTCTCGGTCAACAGCAATATGTCATGGCATGACCATGTTGCTAACATCGCAAAATCAGCCTCCTTGAAGCTTGGTGCGCTATTTCGCAACAAAAAACTCTATACACCGCAGCAGTTGCTCTTGCTGTACAAAGCGCAAATAAGACCGTGCTTAGAATATTGCTCACATATCTGGGGTGCCGCACCAAAGCATACCCTAAAGCTGCTGGATTCCATTCAGAAGAGGGCTGTGCGTCTCGTCGGCGATCCGGAGTTGACCCGGAATCTGGATAGTCTGGAACATCGCAGACATGTGGCCGAGATGTCTCTGTTTTACAGATACTTTCACGGCAGATGTTCCCAGGATTTGGCCCACATAATCCCGCCCCTGGCAACTCCTGTCAGGCAGTCCCGACAGACGGCAGGAGCGCACCAGTTCGTCGTACAACTAGAAACACCTAGAACATCGCTTTACCAGAACTCCTTTGTCTGGCGCACTGCATCACTGTGGAACTCACTTCCAGGACATCTGTTTCCCACTAATTACAACCTACAAATATTCAAGAACCGTGTCAATCAACATCTTCGCACACACACCGCTCGTCGAGCGCCATAGGATTTCCCTTTAGTGTGTGTGCCACTGCCATAAAAAAAAAGGGCCCGCCGTATTGGCTTTCTTGGTAAACGTGCTCCTTGGGTTTTTGCTGCATTGAAATGGACCAAATTCTTGTCGCCCCAAGTTCGAGCTTTCTTCAGATCTGGATTAATTGTTGTAATCTGCTACTCCTATCTGCGGTGATAAGTCTCAGTTGCTGGAAGAAGGTTTTCTGATCTAAATTGGGAGACAAGGGTAATGTCATCTGCAAAACTGTAAACAGGATTATTGGTTTTGGTCGGCAGATCATCAATATAGATGATGAACAGAGTTGGTGAAAATATTGGACTGTGAGGCACTCTCGAATTAACGGTGAATGTGTCCCTCAACTGCTACGTACAGAGATCAGAGATCATGCCAAATGCGGAAGAGCTTCATCCTGTTGGAATAAAACTTCTCCTTAATGATCTCTGTGATGAGGGAATCGACGGAACTTTCCTGTATATCAAAATACAATTTTTCTGTTAAACTATGTTCGATGAATAGAGGTCTTACGATGTGATTTCCTAATATCCAAGCCCAACCATTACTTTTTTGTGGATACTGGTATGGGTATCCCGAAAAACATGAGGGTTTGTGTCACTCCAATATCGACAATTTTGCCTATGAACTTTACCGTTTCAAAACACTGTTCATTAGTTGCTGAAATTGCCGTTTTGGAGATTATGTTCCACAATTCTTTTTGTCATTATGAAGTCTTCTTTTCTGCCTGGAACATCTTTGGTTAAGTGATGCAATATTTGGCTCTTGTAAAGGTGACAACGGTTTTCAAAACTCTCCGTGCAGCAGAAAGAAACACTTCACAGACATCGTCAGATGGGTAATAAATTGTTTGGATTGACTACTATTTTATCAATAATATTAATTTGTTTTTATTTTCGGCATACGTGGATGACCTTTTGGTATCTTTTAGTCACGCTACCTGATACTTTAGATTCAGCTACATGTTCCCTAAGATATTTTTTACAGACAAGGCGATCTGGAAAACTATCATTGAATATTCCTTCAAGCTCGTGAAAATTCTGCGTTGCGTTATAAAAAATTGCTTCTGATTTTTCTTCCAATGGACGGATATTGGTCGTATTAAATACATTGTTTAAATCCGAAAACCCAACTAAAATATGCTAGTCTGATAGCAATAACACATTATTTCCATATAAGATAATTTTTTTTCGTCGTCAATAATAAAAGGTATTTGAGACGGAACCTCCTTCTTTTCTATTCTTGATTTTTATTATTTTATTTAAAACGGCGCCGAGCCGCTATATTGAACATCATTCATCAATTCGACACTAAAACGCAGCATTTATGTAACCATCACTGATCTCAAGTTTCCTTTTCCTAATTTGATTCGTTCAAAAAACAATGGTTCGTGTATATCAAATTCGTTATGTAGGTTGCCATTGCCAAACATGAAATGCAAAAAAGTAGGCAAATTATCCAAGAGATTTCATAAGATCAAAAACACCCCATTCTTTGATATACGATTCCCGGTTTTTCCGAATGCAAATGATGGTTGGGAGATATATTATATTATACAAAACAAGTTGTGCATAATTTTGCTTTTCTTTTTATTTTACATGTTTTGTCTATCTTTTTGGTGATTTTCTCTTTTTTTATATTTGTTATTATTTTAAATTTATTAATATTTACTCTAAATAGGTAACTATATTAATCTTCGACAAATAAAATATTAAAAGGAAATGCAAGCAAAAGCAAATTGTGAGAATCGTTTGTATGAACGAAATTGTAGCAGCATATCCGTTACATTCTGTACAATTGAGTTATTTTTTGATATAGTACAGAAATAATAATTATAAAATGGCCAAATCCGTCTCGAAATATCGATTAAGACTAAAAATCACTCTGCTGAAGTGAAACATGTTAAACATTCCTTTTTAACATATGTTAACATTCCTTTTTCATTATTCAGCAATGCGTGTAGAAAATTCTTTAATTTCCCTACAAACTTTTTAATAATATAATCTGAAAAAAAATCTGGTAATTCACTTCCAAATTACATCAGCTGTAACTTTATGCTAAAAATGTTCGGTTTCAATTTTAATTTGCATTGATTTTTCAGTTCAGGGGGTGTAATTAAAAAAAATCATAAAGACTAATAATGGCATTGGCTCGAGGCATTGTAACAGTCTGATTTTGCCACTATGAAAGATTATAAATTTTATTTTATCTGCTGCATTTAGCAAGAAAAGATTTTATATTTTGTGGTAAAAATTATTGAGTATTAATCTTTTCGGTTAATTAATTAAAACTTCATTTATTTGATTTGTTGTCAATAAGTTTAGTGAACTTCCAGTTGCAGCATTTATTCATATTAATTAGTTATACATATGGTTAATAATACATAATATGTATTAGCTTTTATAACACTGTTGTTGCAGTGAGTGGCTACCCTGATCATCCTTTTCTTATGTTGTCCTCCAGCACTTTGTGACTATATTATTTTTTTAGAGTAGATAATCTGTTGGCTCGCTTATGTTTATCAAACCACTATTATAAGAATAATTGTGATATTAGTTTAACTTTGCTTAGTTATATTATAATAATTATGTTTTCTTGCAGTTCTATATTAAGGAACCGAGTTAATAATTTACCTTTGATCCTCGTTAGATTGGTTAAATTCATATACTACTTTCGGTTTGAATATTTCACTTCTAATCTCAGGCTGATATGGCTTTAACTTGTTGGGCTCACTGATTTGCTTTGAGATACTGCTGCTGCTTTATTATGTACCTGTTACTTCGAGAATAATTGTTAGTTATTACATGTTTCTTTCTCTTCACTAGTAAAAACTGGTACCTGTTGCCTACTTTCTTCGAAGACTTGTTGATTTCTGCATAGATTGCTCATTGTTGTGTCTTCTCATAATGCTCTAGGGATTTAGGGCGTATCCCTCACATATTTCCCCGTGGGTTTCCCTTATTTTTATTTAATTTTGTCTCAAACGCGAATGTTTGTTTTCCTTTCTTATACTTTAGTGAATTTTGGGGTTATTTTGTAGTCCCATCTTCTTGCTGATAGTTGGGAACTTTGATATTTGGGATTTCTACTTTATATTTATCTTTTCAAGTGGCATGATATAAGTAGTATGGTAATTATCGATTGGTAGCCTTGAATATTAGTAATGGGCTCTTTTCACTTAACTGTTGCGGTCGATTGGGATTTTTGATGGTTTATTATTTCGTTTAGCAATATTTCCAATTGTTTATTGAAAATTTTAATTTTAGTTCATTAGTTGATGCTTCCGCAGTCATTTTACAATGCTTGGTTCTCGTTTATTATCTTAGAAGTATTCCTCGTATCGACTATTTCTTCATTTCGACAAGTGCTCTCGGCATTACAATTTTTTGCTGATCTGACGTTTGTTCTCTAACTCCGTGGACGTGGAAAAAGGTAAATTGACTGAAACCGATGATCTCGTTCTTCTAGAAATACCTACCGGGAATAGAGGGAGTGTTTTGCTGAAGTGTAGCTCTAGGCGACTCAATCTTTTAGTATTTTTGTTATACTACCCTTCTGGGGATCTTGAGGTTGTCCCTAATTTGTGTTTGACACAACCGATTTATCGGCAGTTGATCCTCCAGGCAACCTTACAGCTACAGCTGCAAAGAGTGTTTCACTACTGGGGCGAGAAGCCATTTCAGGGTTTTAAAAACCGATTTTATTACAGGGGCTAGAAACCATTACAAGGTTTCACGAACGGGTTTTCACGACCGGGTTTCACTACCGGGTCCCACTACAGGGTTTCACCTTTGTCTCACTTTCACCTTTTTGGGCGGAGAACTCTCACTCTCGAGCAGGTGACTTTTAACTTTACTGCTGAGCTTGCAGTCTTTTCAGTTGTAGATCTTCAAATCTAAAGTGGTATTGCTCCTATTATTTTTATAATCTTATTGTTGGCCGTAGCTTTTAATAATTTTTTTTTCTTGCCGATTGATATAATATCGTTTTTTTTTATTATTTTAATATGAATTGAGCATTGTTGGCCTAGATTTCTAAAAGCTTTTATTACTTTTATGAACTCATTTATTTTCTAGTCGATTGATACAATTATTGCGGCTTTGCAATTAATTGATAATATTATTACTGCATTCATTATTGGTACGGCTACTAATTGATACATTTGAATTTACATATCTGTATTAATGTTAAGTAAACCAAAGTGACCACTCGGATAGTAGTGCTTAGAGTTTTTAGGTGTAAGGCATACAATACCGAGTTTACCAACAGAATTGGTCTCAGTACAATCATCATATTGTACAATCAACATTAATTAATTAAGAGTTTTTTTGTGGTCATTCTTTGCTTTTAAATTGTGTAAGATTGTGGCTGTTTTAAATTAAAAAAAAAAACGCCCCACGTTGGGCGCCAAATTTGCAACACGATTTTCTTATTAATGTTAAAAAGGAAAGGATTTTAAGTAAAACAAACCTAACACCGGAGAGAAATGTGTGCAGTACCCGGCTGCAGTTGTGGAGTTCAGGAGCTTTTCCAGTTTAGTTGGTAGAACTGGTGGCGCTCACGAACTCCACACCTGAAGCCGGGTATTGCACACATTACTCTCCGGTGTTAGGTTTGTTTTAATTAAAATCCTTTCCTTTTTAATATTAGTAAGAAAATCGTGTTGCAGCATATTTTGATATTATTTGAAAATAACTTCAAATTGTATATATTTTATGTTTTGAGCTTATCTTACCCATTGTGAACGTTCATAAAGTTACCTAAATCGTTGATTTTTTATTTACATTTTCTTGGAAATCCTCTCGCGTTTTCTTTTAACCAATTTATTTTACTTTGCAGGGGCTTAGACAGCAGTTCATCCAACCAATGCATTCAAATGTTAAAGGCACTGGCAGAACGAGGTCGCACGATAATTTGTACCATACATCAACCCAGCGCACCCTTATATCACACATTTAGTCAGGTCTATGTTATGGCAAAAGGAAAATGTGTTTACCAGGGGGCGCCGGAAAATACTGTACCATTTCTCGCCTCACAGGGATTTATTTGTCCCAAGTATCATAATCCAGCTGACTTCTGTGAGTACTCTATTTAAATTGATCTATTATGAGGGTCACGCTATGTTGATCTTAGGTACCTTGTAAAAAAATTAACAGTTCTTTCCTCTCTGGTAATAAACGAGATTGCAGTATGCTTTGCACAGTATGCTAGCACAACCCTTGGAATTAATTTAATTTCTTTTATAGTACTGGAAGTATCAAACGACGAATATGGAGATTGTGTAGATAGATTAGCTTTAGCCACCAAAGAATCTGATTGGAGCAGCAGTATTATTACAAAAGATGGTGAGTTTCCAATTGTTGATTAATTTACAAAATTTGTGTATGAAGTTTAGTTATTTAGCATATTGGTCAATTATTATTATTATTGATAAATCTGGAAATGTAGTCCTTTATTTTATAAATAATTGGTTAACTATTAAGGGAAATAAAAAAGATTAAAATATAGGAAATACCTCATAAGAGGCTTAAGGAATTTTAAAACAAATTTACAACTGATTAGAAAGAAAAAAATAGGGTATTTAAGACGGCTATATAAGGCATAACAATTTAATATCCTCCAGCTTCAGGGACAAATTTTTAAAAATAACCGAGAAAAATTGTGAAACTCCTTAACACAGGAACTGCCAGCACGTTGTTTATTTTCTAACACCCTAATCTTATTATCACAATTTTGTTCAGATATGATTGAATGAAATTTGTTAAACTTGGTATGCCTAAAATCATGAAAATTCTATCTCCAATGGATGAAAGATAAGCACGGTGTCGCATTTAATTGGTTAAGGCCACAAGTGACTTGTAAAATCATCTACAGACACTGGCATCCTGAAATAATCTTATTGATTTTTAATTATGTCTACTATTTTATGGTAGTGGCACACACACTAAAGGGAGAGCCTATGGCACTTGGTGCAAATATATTGATTGGCACGGTTCTTGAATAGCTGTAGGTTGTAACGTTGTTTGAATACTCAAACAACGGTTGTAATTAGGGGCAAACAGATGCCCTGGGAGTGAGTTCTCTTAGCGATGCAGTGTGCCAAGCGATGTTCTAGGTGTTTCCAGTTGTACGACGAATGGGTGCGCTCCTGCCGTCTGTTGTACTGTCTGACAGGCGTTTCTGGGAAGATGCCTGGAACATCTGCCGCGAAAATATCTGTAAAACAAGGATATCTCTGCCACATGTTTGTAGGGTTTCAGGCTAGCCAGATCCGGGCCAACTTCGGGATTCCGAGGAGACGCACAGCTCTGTTCTGAATGGAATTCACCAGCTTTAAGGTGTGCTTAGGTGCGGCACCCCTGATTTGGGAGCAATATTTTAAGCACGGTCTTATTTGCGCCTTGTAGAGCAAGAACTGCTGCTGCAATGTATACAGTTGTTTTGTGTTGAAATACCGCACCAAGCTACTGCGAGACTGATTTTGCGATATTAGCAACGTGGTCGTGACCGAACGTATTCCTGTTAACCAAGACACCCAGTAGTCCGTTTGACGAGGATGAAGGAATGGTCGATCCTACCATAATGATGTCAGGGCGCGCCGAATTGGCTTTCTTGGTAAACGTAGTTGGTGAAGTTTTTGTTACATTCAACTGGACCGAGTTTCTGTCGCCTGTCAGACTTTCTCCAGATCGATCCTGATTAATTGTTGTAATCTGCTCCTCAATATATCTCCTGCCGATCTCTCTTTGCGAAAGCAGTATTGGTTATCGCTAATTATACTGTTGGTCTTGATGTACTTGAGTAGTTGCTGATTCATTCCATGACCTTGGAGATTATTGGAGGCAATGTAATTGGTTGAGGGTGTGGTTTTCTTGCCTTTTTTGGAAGAGGTTGCACTCGAGCTTAAGACAGAGAAAATAGGTAGGAATAATGGGCGTTAATTCGTTGGTGCAGTTCTTCTGCACGATGTCAAGTATTCCGTCCGGTCCTGATGCCCATTGCATATCTACCTCTTTGAGGATTTTACGAATATCACGGTGATGAAACCTAACTTTGCCACGGTAGTGTTGATATTGGATATGGCGGGGAGAGCCTTACCTTGGAGGACGTTTAAGGTAGAGTGCGATGAAAAAATTTCGGTGAGCACGTTTGCTTTCTTCTTAGCTGTAGTTGCCGTGACGCCGCGTTCGTCTATCAATGGTGGGAGACACGAGACACGTTTTTGTAAAGTTATTACTTACTGTCTTTGCTACCGGCTAGAAATTCTTGGAGCCACTGGGGCATTGCAAAAGTTTATTCCTGATCCTTTAATTGTGTTTGTTCTTAGTTTTGTCAATCACACGTTTGCATTCGTTTCTCTCTTCAAGAAAAGATATATTAATTAATTATTCTAGTTGTGATTCTTTTCATTTATATTGTTTTAATAGTAAGAATTGCAACGGTACCAAAGCGCAGAGGATAATGCAAAAGTTAATTTAATCATTTTCATGTTTTTCAGCTAAAATAAAGGAAAAAGAATTGGAAATAGCAAGAGGAGGTGATGATTACCATTTGATAGAAAATGTTAAACGTGTAAGATCACGGCCCTCAGAATGGACACGATTCGTTGTTCTGTTAAAAAAACAGTTAGTTTATCAATACAGAGACTGGGCAAGTACTAATTTATTAACTCTATTTCATATAATTTAGTTCATCGCTCGAAAATCATCATAGTAAAAAATTTGAATTGCTATGTAAACTACACTGCCTAATAGTGAAATATTGATTTTTATAATATTAAGAGCGCAAAAGGACCATTGTCGCTCAGACATTCTAGAGCGCATATAGTTCAACGGTTGATTGAGAGAACTTGGCATTTAATCAACGGTTTAATGTTTTGGGGAGGCTTAAAGTTGGACAAAATCGCGTTACCGCTGATAATATAGTTCTATTATATTTTTTATAAAGTATAATAGGTTGCGAATTTTTAAAACAAAACGGAATTTATCTTGACAACTTTGAACTGATCTATAGAAATATAGGGATATAACTAAGTTTTGTGGTCCAAGACAATAGATAATGATTATAAAGCAGACATGAATAGAATTTTTATGGCTTCCTCTTTTGTGATAGGTGAAAGACCTACTAATCGGTTGACCAACATTATGCTATTAGTTCATCTGCAAATTTATTTTATTGTGCTCCCATTCCCTGGTTTTGTTCAATTTTCCAAATAACCATTCCGGAAACGTCCATTAGATTTCCTCCCTGTATTGTCCTTATAATGCCAGCAGCCTCTTTAACCTTTCTACGCAAAGCCATTGTATCGTTCTCTCTGTCATGATCTATTATTTCATGACCTTCTGCGTTAGCCACTCTTCCTCTGAATCTTTGATTTTCTGCTCAATATCATTATTTTTCTGTTGTTTTTCTGCTACTGTTAGTTGTAGGTGTTATAGCGTTTTCAATGCTTTGGTATTGACGCTCTACTGCCTGTTGTGGTATTTTTGATATAGTTGCCAGTTCCTCGTTGAAATTCGTTTTATTTGCTTGACAAATGTTTTCTTCCCTTTTTTCAAGTATTTTTCATTTTAAAAAATCATATATTTGTGTGCACTTAAAAAATAATATATTGTCTTTTGAACTAGGAATGGTGGTTATGTTGTCGTATCATCATTGTATAATTTGGGTATGTTATTAGCTCTCCTGTAAATTCATTTTAGTGTACTTACATTCCCTGGCTTTGTTAAATTTTCCAAATAACCATTCCGGAATTGTCCATTAGATGTCCTCCCTGTATCGTCTTTATAATGCCAGCAGCCTCTTTAACCTTCTTATGCAAAATCGATGTTTCGTTCGCTCTGACAAGATCCTCTATTTCCAACACCTTCCGCGCTAGCCACTCTTCTTTTGCATCTTGATGTCATTATTTTTCTGCTACCAGTTTACTATTAGTCGTAGTTGATATAGCGTTTTCAATGCTTTCCTATTGACGCTCCACTGTCTGTTGTGTTACAAAATGGTTGCCAGTTTTTCGTTGATATCCGTTTTCTCTGTCCGTCAAATACTTTCATATTTTTATAAAATTATTTTCCATTTTAGAAAATCACATATTTGTGCGCACTTAAAAAAATAATAGCTTGTATTTTTGCACTAGGAGTGGTGGTTATGTCGTCGTATCCTCATTGGATGTTGATGATCATCCTGGTTAATATCACTCTGTTTACCGCTATACAGAACGCCAACCCCTCTGACTAGCATGCCATCGTTTTTCTCATCGAGGGCATGATCAATATTAATAAGTTAAAAAGATGTTGAGATCACACTTTGTTGGATTTCAATCCCTCAAATATTTGATTTTTGATTTTATCGACGCTTCTTATGCTGATTGAAGTTTTTGTTTATACGCATTTCTGCAGAATCTGATCCAGTATTCTCCAAGACGGGGATGCGATTATTGTGTTTCAACTTGTCGAAGGCTTTTCGACATCTATGAAGCGAACGTAGTCATCGCGTGCCATCGCAATCCACGTCACGCGGAGTAATGTATGTATTGTCAAATAGATCAACAAGGTGATCAAGACGTTCCTCCTCAATTATTTTATATTTCTTTGTAGCTTCGCCATCTTTGAGGAGTTTGATCGCTATTATGGCTTCCTCTTTTGTTATAGGCAAAAGACCTACTAAGCGGTTGACCACCAATATGTCTGAGTTAGTTTGGGTATGTTATCAGTTCACCTGCAAATTAATTTTACTGTACTTCCATTCCCTGGTTTTGTTCTATTTCCCAAATAACCATTCCAGAATCGTCCATTAGATTTCTTCCCTGTAGTGTCTTTATAATGCCAGCAGCCCCTTTAACTTTCTTATGCAAAATCGATGTATCGTTCTTTCTGACAAGATCGTTTATTTTCAACACCTTCTGCGCTAGCCACTCATCTTTTGCATCTTGATCTTCTGTGTGATGTCATCATTTTTCTGCTGCCAGTTTACTGTTAGTTGTAGCTGATATAGCGTTTTCAATGCATTCCTATTGACGCTCTACTGTCTCTTGTCCAGTTTTCGTTGATATCCGTTTACTCTGTCCGTCAAATACTTTCATCTTTTTATTCAAATATTTTTCATTTTATAAAATCACATGTTTGTGTCCACTTGAAAAAATAATAACTTGTCTTTTTTGAACTAGGAGTGGTGGTTATGTTGTCTCGTATCCTCATGTCATTCTGTTTATCGCTAAACAGAACGCCAAACCCGTTGACTATCGTGCCACCGTTTTTCCAATCGAGGGCGTCATCAATATTAATATGTTAAATATATGTGGAGATCACAATTTGTCGGATATCAATCCCCTCAGACATTTGATTTTCGATTTTATCGACGCTTTTTATGCCGATTAAAGTTTTTGTTTATACGCATTTCCACAGAAACTATATATTTCTAAGATGGGAATGAGTTTATTGTATTTTACCTTGTCGAAGGCTTTTTCGACATATATGAAGCAAACATAGCCTTCTCAATTGATGTTCCAGATTCGATCTTGGTCGATTTTCTAAACAAACATAGATGTGCTCGTAGGCACCCTAATTTACCATAGGGCTAGTTCTAAAGTGACCTTGTAAATAAAACAAAGACCTTTAGCATTATATGAATATCTTAATAAGTTATTTTACTTGAAAACAACTGAAAGCTCATAAATAAACAGAATATAGATATTGAATTATTGTATGTAGTCAGTGCTACGATATGGATAATATATGTCGATGCTAGACGAATATCACAAGAATAATACTCTAAAAACTAAAGCATTGCATAAAGAGTTGTAATTCTAAACTAGTATATGATTATAAACGCTGTCTTGCAGCTATATACATTTAAATGTCTGTTTAAAGTTCATGCGGAACAGCTACGTATGAGCTCGGTTAGCTGAGATAACCTTGAGATGAAATACAGAAATATACAAGCAATAATAACAGGATAAATATTACCTCAATGTCCACCTATAAGCTACTATGTACACTAATTCTCCAATTGACGAGCAACGCTCAATTCGTTCAGCAGTTTATCTTCCAGCACAAGGAAAGTCACTTTAACACTTACTAAGTCTCTGTTGTAGCTTCTATATACAATGATCTTCAATTTCTTGCAAATAAGAATGACTTGCATGTAGTATTGAGTTTTGAGAATGATATGCAGATATATGCTTATGGCATGGCTGGGATGCCTTTGTGGAATGCGTTTTTTATACACGCAAAAATGGTTAATTACTAAAACACGCTATGCAGGTCGCATAGGTAAGCTGAGATCCGTCTAGGGGAAATAGCCTTTGTGACATCTTTATATTGTAATGAAGCATAGAGAATCTTGGCAGACAAGTGCCAGGTAATTCTTATATCAGAATAAGGCCAGAGAATATTTGCAGACAAGTGCAGGTAATCCTTATATTAGAATAAGGCCAGAGAATATTTGCAGACAAGTGCAGGTAATCCTTATATTAGAATAAGGCCAGAGTATAACAACCCAGTGTTATACTTTGATAAAGCATAGAGAATGTTGAACACCCATGGACAAGACCAATGGGAACGCTAGCACAGCGACGGTACAGCGTTAGAGATGTTGAGGGGTTGTGATTCAAACATGTGTGTTTACTTACTTGAGATTCGAGACAAGACTCGATTAATATTGAGAACCCATGGACTAGACACCAATGGGAACGCTAGTACAGCGATGGTACCGCGTTTGAGAGAGTAACGTTTGTGTTTACTTACTTGGGTTTCGATACAAGACTCGATTACTTGTGGTTCGAGACAAGACTCGATTGTAGAACTCCCATGGACAAGACCAATGGGAACGCCAGTACAGCGATGGTACAGCGTCATACTGAGATTGAGTGTAATGGCATACAGGGTGCCGATGAATACCTTTTTGTAGGCTTGATACGACAATGACTATGGCTGGATACCACTATGTCACTTCAGTAGAAAACTAGAGAGATTAGTGGGTCTCAAAGCGTGAAAACTAGCCCGACATGGCGGCTTGGCGCCATGCCGGCGGAAAAGCGCCGTCGGCGCGACTTGCCTGTGTGAGAGTCGAGATGCTACTTAATTCTAGAACGTGAACTGGACCAACTTGAAGAAGTTGTCACCGCCCCTTCTGGCGGTATAATCTACATCGCTCTGGAAATAGAAAGGGCAATAATGTAAATATAGAGATATTGTGTGAAAACTTAGCATGACCGGTTGTCTAAATTAATATTATGAATTTTAATACAAATCCGGTTGAAATCTGCTGACTAGTTCTCATGAAATTCGATTATTATAGATCGGAATTTTAGGGACCCCTAGATAATCCTAAACCTTCCTAGCTATAAAGCTAGGAAGTTTTAGGTTGGGTGAAGTGGCCATCCTGTAGGATGCGCTGTGATTGGTCAACTCGGCGTAGGATACGGGGCCGGGTTCAGATGAGTGAACGTGGTTACAACAGATGGCGCTAGTAATATCGCCGGGATACAGCGGCTTTTTGTAGAAAGCGCTGTGATTGGTCAGATGCCTTTCGAGGCCGCTTTGCTTTTAGCTTTCTAGACTGGCTGAAGCAGTGGATAAACGTTGTAACAAGAGATGGCGTTAGTAGTGTCGCCATTGATTTTAATTTCGTTGGAATGCGAGGACAGTGGCGTGGAATGTTAAAATTGTACAAAATTAAATCGTTAGATTTGAAAGCGTGCAGTTGACATTTTACGGAGTAATGCATGTATTGATAGGTAGATCAACACGGTGATCCATATGTTTCTCCTTAATAAGTTTTAATATTTCTTCGTGGATTTACCACCTTTGAGACGCTTGATCGCTTTTACGGCATCCTCTTTTGTGACAGCTAAGATACCTACTAATCGCTTGACCAATATTATGATATTAGTTCATCTGCAACCCTTCTTGATTCTCTGATTTTGTTCTATTTTCTAAATAACCATTCTGGATTTGTCCATTACATTTCCTCCCTGTATTATCCTTATAATACCAGCAGGCTCTTTAACCTTCTTTAACTCCTTTTATACTATCGAATAAATACTCCAGGTAACTGTATTAACTTTTACTATAATACATCAGATGGTAAAGCTACATGATGTATATTCTTATAATCTACGTACACGTAACAATGTTACTCAGTCTTGTGTTCTCTCTATATATATCCTATATTGGTATAAGTTCACGGCTCGGTCGTGTATCAAAACATTGCACTGACGAGGTTGACTAAACAAGGTTTTAACCTTAGCCGACCGTGTCAGGTATCGCGTTCATTCAAGCTAAACAATAACACTACGTGAACTGCGTAATGTAAATAACCTTCGTCTAGACCTCGGGCTAGTCGGGATGTTTTAAAGATCTAATTTGTGAAATACCGAGTGTTTCTTGATACACTACAGGCCGCCAACATGAGCCAATGCATTTGTTGTTGCTTTGCATTGAACTTTTGGCAAATTTGCTACTACGAATGATGTGTGTTTGATGTTCTAGCTTCAATGGTGTCGTAAAAATTATCATATTCGCAAGGGCGAGAGGTCAAATTCACCCAAAATTACCTCAAGGTTATATATGGGTAACCAATGTCAACGTAAATGTATTTTATTGACTTTCAAATGACCTGAATGCCCTTAGCAGACTATCAGTGGTATTGATGAATGATTTCAAGGTACGACAAGAACATATAGTTAACCATAAAATATACTCAAGGCCATAGGAATCTACGCAATGGTACACAGTGCCTCTGTGATGAACTTCAAATATTATCAAGATCGTATTCTTTAACTTGTTCGTCAAATCATTTCAAGATCAAGCAACAACACACAAAGTCCAGCTTTCAAAGTTTTCAAGGTCAACGCCATTCACAGGAGAGGTGACTTTCAAATATTATCAAAGTTATTCACGGTTAAATCCACGTTCGTATTTTCAAGATGGATCCCCCAAAATAAAATGTATGTGGTCTAGCTGGCCTATAGGTAAGCGGGGCAGGACCGAAGAAGTGGCCAGGTAAAGGGGGTATGGACGTATGCGGGGCGAGAGAATGAATGTGGGGATTTTCCATAGACAATTTAAAGTGCAATGGTGATAATACATGGCCAATCTTTAAATATTCTCAAGGTCAGTCATATTCTTGGCGCACTTACTCAGCGTCAAGCAAAAATATCCACAGCCAATTGGTGACCTTCAATTATATAGTCTCAAGGTAATAGGAGAGTAAATTCAAGTTTATATTCGGACAGTATTCGTGGTCGAATTTACTCAAGGTAAGGGCAATGCCAATGTCTTTTAATGTCGTTCAAGGATGAAGTCATGCGATGATCATCAAGGATATTCTAAAGTTTGAACTGCCATTGATTTCAAGGCCAAGCAACATTATACAAATAAAAGTGGCTTAAGTGGGTGAGCCTTAGAAAAACGGAAGTGGTGGGGGAGCTATTTCCCTTAAAAATATCCTGCTTCAATTTAAGCTTTCCTATATTCTTTTGTTTAGTTATAAGATTTTGAAAATTCACACCATGTAAATTTAATATCATATTCATCGATGACAATTCAGGCCCCATCGAGCCCAAAGAGAAACTCAAGCCGTTTCTGCAACATATTAAAATGCAGCATATTGGATAATTCTTAATGCATTTTAACGTGACGTTATTCCATAAAATATTGGTACCTTCTCGAAACATTATAGCTAAATGTTTGAGTGAGGCTTCTTAGTGACTTTAAGAAATCTATCAACTAACTTCTTAACATATTATTAGTCCAATCAGTGTGGGCCATTAAAGGCCTCTGCCATACAAAAGGCGGTGTAGTAGTAATTTTTTAATATGTTGTTAAGGTTTAGGTCTTGATGAAAAAGTTTTCGACCTTGGGGAGGGACCGTTCGAGCCGCCATCTTTAATTAAAGATACAAAAAACTGTATTTTTCAAAATATATCCGCAGCGGTTAATCTTACGATGAAAATGTTGGAATAAAAGTTAGATATCGTTATTTTTTCGATGTATCAAGTACAATGAAACATCGTCAAAAGGGCGGAACAATTTGGGCGGAGTAATAATTTGGGCGGAGGCAAAAAGGGTAAAGAATATTTTGCAGTTAACGAAATTGGCAATTGGTAAATTAATTTTATTTTTTTACTCGGAAACCGTTCAGCGGACAGAAAAAAGTCAAGAGGCCATTTTTGTTAGAAACTAGTGGAGGATTACGAAAATAATTAATTTTTATTTTGAAAAAAAAGCAGTAATGTACCGTTTTTTTAGTTGAAGAATATGGCATTTTTTACTTTCAACACCCTGTATCTCCAAAACGAAGATAATGTACCTTCCGTTCATAAGCTTTCCACCTAGCCAGTTTGATACAATTCATACAGCACTTCTGCTCGCTGTTGAAAAATGTAAGATGTGGAACTACAAAACCTGCTTCGTCACCTTCGATCAGCCGCTTTAGGCGAAAGCTGAAGAAATCGTCGCTAATAATCCAAAATTTGCAAATGTCATCGTAAGACTAGGGGGATTTCATCTACTTATGTCTTGCTTGGGCTCCATTGGATACATAATGGCCGGAAGTGGATTGAAAGAACTTTTCTCTGCTATTTACGCTAAGAATAGTGTTGAGAAAATGCTAGCTGGCCACGCATACGCTCGTGCAATTCGTGCACACATATTGTGTCATCTTGCCTTGGCACACCAGATTCTGGAATCCCTTGCTTTTACAGACAACGATCGTGATGTGATGGAACAATTGATTGGGCATTTGGATAAATCGACGATTCTCAGAGCCGATGAAAACGAGGCATTCAAAGTTGTTGCGATTAAATTTAAAGAGGCGCTTACTAAGTTGGAAAACAATGGCCCCACAGCCAAACTATGGGTTCAGTATTTTCAAATGACTACTTTAGTGAAACATTTCATTGAAGCTGAGCGAATGGGAAACTGGCAACTGCATCTCGACACTGTTCAAAGAATGCTTCCGTACTTTCATGCAAGCGGGTATTTCCCTTAAGCAAAATCTGCTCACTGTATTTATTTGCAAATATGTTGGAGTTAGAGAACAAAATGGATCCGGTGGAATACCACAAATTTACAACGGATGACTATTTCACTATCAGGCGCTCAAACACGTTTTAGTCAGGGGTTTGGTCTGATTTGACCATCGAACAGACTTTGATGCGGATGATGCATAGCTGTGGGGGCCTCACAAGGTGGTCATGGAATAAGTGACAGTGTACTTGCTCTATGGACTTTGGGAAGGATATCTTTACATACCGTTTGCGATGCCATTGAGGAATATTGCGACGTTCATCTAAACTCGTCCGAGCAACACGTCGATACTACTTCACGCATTAGTCGGGACAACGAAGACTTGAAGAAACTCTTGAACCGGTTTACTCAGCATCCTTCCTTCCCCGAAACCAATTCGCTTTTTTCCATCAGTACAGGAGTTGTCGGTGATCTAAGCATAAGCATAAGATTAACTGTCATTTGGCCAGAGAAAAAGGTATCGAGGTGATGACGAACATGGTTGTCACGTTCGAAAATTTCGGGTCCATCCCACTTAAACGCAAAGACAAGGTTATCTCATTGACAGCAGTCAACAGCAGCATAAAAGTCGGGGAAGCAACAATTTCCATCAACCCAGTCATGCTGTTTCAAAGAATGTGCATTGCGAAGAAATCCGACGACGAGTTGAAAGATTATCTTGAATTCGAGCTTGCTCCATTTCCTTTGTCGCTTTTTTCAGAGGAAGGAATGCGCAAAGGTACGAATTCTTCATTGTACAAAGTTTTTACACAACTTCCAGAAGGTGTGGAATTCGGAGATAACCAAATCAATGTTTTGGATGGAGGATACCTTTTGCACAAAGTTGTATGGCACCGTAATGATTCATTTGCGTCCATTTCCGAAAAGTACGTTCAATATGTACGAAATCACTACGGTTCACATGCAGTCGTTGTTTTTGATGGATATTCGAGTGATGGAGGCAAAAGTAATACCCAGGCCGCAGAAAGACTTCGCCGATCGAAGAAGCATATGTTTCCGGATGCTCTCTTCGATGAAACAATGCCCGTTCAAGTTTCCCAGGAATTATTTTTAGCCAACGAAAACAATAAAGCCCGTTTAATTTCAATGCTGACAAAAAGGCTGCTATTCCTGTCAACCAGGCGGAGGAAGATGCTGATGTGTTGATTGTCAGAACAGCGATTCCCTTGTGCCCAAAATTTGATGCTGTTTTCGTAGTTGGCGAAGAAGTTGAGCTTCTTGTTTTGCTAACAGCATTGACACCATCTCAAAGAAATATCTACCTCCGCAAGCCAGGAAGAGGCAAAATTGCTGAAAGAATATATTCAGCTAATGGTTTAAAACATGAAGAAGTAGCTGAGAACATTCTGTTTATCCATGCTTTTAGTGGCTGTAACACGACATCGTCAATCTTCAACTAAGGAAAAATTAAGTTTTGTTCGCTTCTCCAGAAAACAGCAGGACTCAGTGACACCATTGTCATCTTCAAACATCAGGATGCAACACCAGAGGACATGGCAGATGCTGGAGCACGCTTTCTCGTTGCTTTGTATGGTGGCAACATGGAAGAAGACACCTTAGAAGAAATCCGCTATTAATGTTTTGCTAGATCAACCACAAAAAGTAAATCCAATCTTGCTTCTTTGCCACCAACGAAGGATGCTGCGCGGTATCATTCTTTCAGGACATATCATCAAGTCCAGAAATGGTATGGAATCGAGAAAAAACCAGAAGGCTGGGGCTGGAAACTTGGCAGCAATGGGCTTGTTCCACTCACCATGACAAAACAAGCAGCACCCGACAACTTATTGAAATTCATTTCATGCAGTTGTAGAAAAGGATGCGGCACAGCATGTGGTTGCAGGAAAGCTGGGTTGAAGTGTTCCGTTGTGTGTAACTTCTGCAGTGGTCAGTCATGCGAAAATCGATAGTGAGGACGAAGATGACCAAGACTTAGCGATGGAAAAGCAATGTATTCCTATAAGTACCGATTATGATGATAACCGACCCGGACCATCAAAGAAAGGAAAACGCTAATAAATTGCGAGGTTCATGCGTCATTTCCTTCAAGATCGCGACGCTGTGGATTAGGCCTATCGGGGATACTACCATAAAAAACGCGCCATTTACTTTACCTCAAGGGGCTCAAGGTGTGTGAAAATGAGTAGAACGAAGAAATCACGGAAATATTGCAAGTTATAAATATGTAAAAAATAGCGAGAATTTCGGAAAAAATACAAAATTGGGGAGTTTTTCTATTTTTTTTGGAAAATATGTTCAATTTTTCGTCGCTGTACCTTCCATCCAAGATGGCGGCTCGAGCGGTCGCACCCCAAGGTCGAAAACTTGGATTTTTCATCAAGGCCTAAACCTTAACAACACATAAAAAAATTACTACTACACCACCTTTTGTAGGGCAAAACACCCCACTGACTGGCCTATATTGGTAAACTGCTTATATTTAAGTTAAACAAGTAAAAGTATTTTTATATGACACCTTATATTAACCAGAAAGGTTGATAGTTACGCTGACTAAGTTGGTCCCCTTTTATGAGAGGATTAACTATGACAAGCAAACTGTTAAAAGAAATAAACTATAAAATTCGCTCTTCCCATAGAAAATTTAGAATTATTTATTAATATTTATTCTAAATTATGTATGTACTTATTTTGTTAATTCTTAATTTCAGACGGCGGCCAAATTAAAGTTAATAGTACATTTCCTAGTTGGAATATTTTTAGGCATAACATTTCAACACTCTGGATACGATGCTTCTAGATCCATACAAAATGTGTCATTCTTCATTATTAGTATTGTTTATATAAGCTATACAGCTTTAATGCCAGCAGCTTTAAGATGTAAGTACTTGCTCTTTTCTATTATACTAAGTAGTAACACAATCCAGTTACGTTCTAATTATGAAGTCTAGTGTTCATCATTTCCATAAAACCGAACCAACAATTAAAAGGGATATTTTCATATAGCTTAGTGTCCAAATAGCTGACTCAAGAGAACACTAATAAACAGATATTGTCGTAATGTTGCAATATGCTTTAACTAGTCACATCTTTACAAATCGTTTTACTTTTGGATTCATCTTAACACTTGGTTTGCCCATATCTTACATTAGTAGCATCGATGTTGCCTTTCAACGGTTTTATGCAACTGGTTCCTTCAACCGAAGATCTGGATCTAATCGAAGGATACGCATAAAAGAAAAAAGATGCTCGTAATCACATGTTGCGTGTCCCAGGAGAAGCTTAGACTGTCTCATTTGGGAGATAACTTGCCATAGATTCCTGACCCGCTCATTCGTTGAGTTTCTTGAGAGGCAATACTGTAGAATAGACCAATTGGAAGCATTGAGAAACCCTGTCCTGCCAGACAATCTGTATTCTCGTCTCCTGGGAGTTTCGAGTGTCTCGGGACCCATACAAGGCTGCCCCTATTATGTCCGGACAAGGTCTCCAAGACGTTCCTACACTCAGACACCAATGCAGAATCTGTTGTTAGACTCAAGAGCCGACAAAGCAGCTCTGCTGTCCGAGAAACTGTAAACGTTTTTTCTTCTGAAGGTTCTTAAATGGTTCTTCTCATTAGCAAGAAGAAAACTAAGAAATACAAAATAACATTGGTCCTGATTAACTTATAGTTAATAACCAACAGACAGAAAGTGTAAGAAAGTACACGTATCTCGGAAAAACAATAAACGAGGAATGGGACCACTCTCTAGAAATTAATTTGGCGTTACAACCGCTTTTTTGAGGATGATGATGTATCATGATCTGTTATTGCCAACCAAAAAATCAGATTGCTGAGATGCTATGTCTTTTCTGTACTTTTGTACGGAGTTGAGTTCACAGAGGCTTCTTGCAGGAAAATCGAGGCATTTGAGATGAGGTTATGTCAACTAATCCTGAAATCCTGAGAGTCCCTTGGACATACCACGTCATCAATCAGGAAGTGCTGAGAAGAGTGGTGAAAGAGAAGTAGCTGACCGTGACAATAAAAACATGAAACCATTGCAACAAATACTGAAAGGAAAGATCGGCGAAAGAAGAGGACCAGGAATAAGAAGGATATTGTCGCTGAAGGTATTCGTTGGCACGACGACAGTGGATTTGTTCCAAGTTACAGTGAATAGGATGAGAAAGAATTGCCATGATGATCGCGATAATCCGAAACGAAGAGTTACTACACGAAGTAGGTAACCACATTTGAAGATCGCATACATTTCAGCCTGGAACAAGGCTGCATAAGTCCCAATGGCGAAAGCTTGTCCCATCCCTATGGTACCTGCATACATACCTGCTCCAAAATCACTACTCGTTTTGGTCTGATTCCTATTGATTCTCCATGCAGACCCGCCCCAGTACCACTCTCCGTTTTGGAGCCGTCTTTGTACCATTAGCCAGACGTGGTCAGCGATCCAACCCCAACCACGCATCCCTATCGCATATATGAAATCTGAGGGGTTTACTTGATCTGATGGTGGGCAGTATGTTGTCTTTCATCCGGACTATTATTGCTCCTCAGGTGAGCGAGATGTTTCAGTCTGTATCAGACTGCTCTAGGAATAGGTGGAAGAGTAGCAAACCAGTTTCCCGTGCACCCCAGTCTCTGAAATCTGTTCACAGGAGAAGCTTAGACGGTCTCATTTGGAGAATAACTTGCCATAGATTCCCGGTCAGCTCATTCCTTGCGTTTCTTCAGATGGCAGAGGACATAGTATTAACTAGACCAATTATAGGATCAGGTCCCATTGGAAGCATTGCGAAACCCTGTCCTGTCAGGCAATCTGCATTATCGTTGCCTGGGACTTTCGAGTATCTCGGGATCCATACAACGCTGAGCCTATTATGTCCGGCCAAGGTCTCCAAGATTTTTCTACACTCAGACACCAATGCAGAAATAACTCTGTTGTTAGACTCCAGAACCGACAAAGCAGCTCTGATGTCCGAGGGAATGTAAACGCTTTTTCTTCTAAAGGATATTAAATGGTTCTTCTCCTTAACACGAAGAAAACTAAGCATATGGCCATCTCACAAAATAACATTAGTCCTGATCAACTTATAGTTAATAACCCACAGATTGAAAGAGTAAGAAAGCACACGTATCTCGGAACATCAATAAACGAGGAATGCGACCACTCCCTAGTAATTAATTTGGCGCTACAACCGTCTTCTTAAGAATGATCAAGTGATTTAGATGTCATGGTCTGTTATTGCCAACCAAAATCAGATTGCTGAGATGCTATGTCTTTTCAGTACTTTCATACGGAATTGAGTCATGGACCTTGACAGAGGCTTCTTGCAGGAAAATCGGAGCTTTTGAGAATCCTGAGAATCCCTTGGACAGACCACATCATCAGTCAGAAAGTGCTTAGAAGAGTGGTAAAAGAGAATGAGCTGATCGTGGCAATAAAAACATGAAACTATTGCAACGAATACTGAAAGGAAAGATGGGCGGAAGAAGAAGACCAGGAAGAAGAAGGATATTTTCGCTGAAAAACTTAAGGTATGGGTTGGCACGACGATAGTGGATTTGTTCCAAGCTACAGTGAATAGGGTGAGAAAGATATGTCATGCTGCTCGCGAGCATCCGAAACGGAGAGACACTACAAGAAGGATCGCACACATTTCAGCCTGGAACACAGCTGCATAAGTCCCAATGGCGAAAGCTTGTCCCATCCCTATGGTACCTGCATGCATACCTGCTCCAGAACCACTACTTGTTTTGGTTTGATTCCTATTGATGCACACCAGCTCCAGGACCACTATCCGTTTTGGGGCCATCTGTGTACCATTAGACAGTCTGTATCAGACTTCAAGACATCATGCTCCAGGAATAGGGAAGAGTAGCAAACAACTTTCCCATGCACCCCAGTCTTTTAAATCTGTTCAGCTGAGCCATCGCCGTAGTAGTTTGCGTAGATACCGCTTTACCATACGGTTGTAGGTCCACGTGCATTCAAAAGCTCTTTTATATGCCCATGGAGCCTTATTCGCCTTTTTATTGGGCTTCTTTTATTAGGCATTTATTTGAAAATGTATATCTCTTACAAGATCGATATTGAGATGAGTTAAAATAATAAATGATAAGTGAGAATGTGGCTACATTACTACGACATGACGTTATCGTCTGATTGCTCTACAGAATGTTTAGTACGTAGACAATTGTATACATTATTCATATGGTAAAACAGTCTCAAGCGGTATAGATAGAAAATGATCACACTGTACATATTCAATCACTTATCTATCCATAACACGTATATATTTCATCTCGTTTTCTTTTTCAGTTCCTCAAGAGATGTTAATAATAAAGAAGGAGCATTTCAATCGATGGTATAAGTTGAGCACGTTTTATGCGGCGTTCTTAGCAGCTGATATGCCAATGCAGGTAATTTCAGTTTTTCAGCATTGCATCTACTGAATTAAAATGGGAACAGCGTTCGTCGCTATATTGAAGCGTTAACGTGAAGAGTCTGTTTGTAAAATGAAGAATTCCTGTTTTTAAGTTTACGGGAGGCAAATATAATATTTCTCATTATTTCCTAATGGGCTAAATAGCTAAAATTTAAAGTAGCATGTGCGTTATATTATTCTGCTTAGGAGCAAAATGATTGGTTTTATAATTCTTAAATTACCCTGTAGTCATACATACACTGCATGCAATAGAAAATAATCTCTTCCTAAACGTATATCTTCTGGATTTCCTGATATTTAATTTACAGGCTGTCATATTGAATATAAGACACACAATTTTCCCTTAGAAATAAATAAAATAGAATTTAATTTAGATAGAATTTGCTCTACCAAATATGCTTAGAGCTATTCGCGCGGGACACATTATTTTCCGCCAGTAATAATTAAAATACAAATTAATTTAGATGAAGTATGCTCTGCCTAATTTGACTAGGGTTATTCACAGAATGTTAAGATCTAATAATATATAGGTTGTACCGCAGGTTTTCCTTGAACTCGTGGCATACTAAAATTGAGAAAGAAGGGCTTATAATAAACACTCTATCTAAACCATTTACTCCAAAAATGTCTCAATAATTTCTATATTAGGGAAGATTTTAGTCTTGAATTCTTCTGGTGACAACCTAAAAATAACGTAGGGTGCCCTATTTAAAGCTTGTTTAAAATTATTTTATTTATGGTGGACTGTTGTTTGCAATTTATTATTTTTGAAACGATAGTTTTTGTAAAATTATCATGTTAACTTATTCCTTGATTTTTAAGTATTGATGACCAAAAATATCACTAGTTTAAGATCTTTAGTATGAGGTTCAACTCGATATGAAGCTTTCCTTATATGTAGTAGTAAGATGAGCAAATCGTGAGAAAGTACATTCTTATATATAGGGTGTTACAAAATCGATGCTATAGCATTGAAACTTCGGACATTGGGTCAAATTTCTACAATTTAATGCCGATCAATATGCCGTCGAGAAATTTGGATAATTCCAACTACGTCCGAATATGTCCATAAAAGAGCATTTATGCATTTTTCTGGTTATATTTCAAGAGATATCGTAGAACAAATTTTATATTTTGATTACCATATTTTCTCCTCACTTAGATTTTAAATCCGACGTTTCAACTTTTGGAAACCGCCCTCAAATTTACAGAAAAAGGTTTTTATTTAATTTTTTTCAAACTTTTAATCTCCCAAAACTAATCAGATAATGTGTTAAAGCGCGATAATGCGATGGACATTATGTTATATTTTTTAAACCTTTTAATGAGGTTGAAATAATACAAACAATCCAGTTTAGCATTGACATCATCCAGTTTACAAACCCGAGGGGAAAACGTTCGCATCAAAATCTGTCGCTAATATCTTGTTGGACTATTCGATGTGCCAATTTATTGTGAAATTGACCTTTTCATAAAAAAAATACTACTGTACTCTCTTGAAATTCATCGTAGGAACTGTTGGTAATATTGTCACGAATAGTACAATGACGGGGTCTCTTGGTGAAACTTAACGCTTTCCCCAATCTGCCACTGTATGTTTTATCCGGGATGCCACGCCTTGCTTAGCGTGCAGGGGTGTAATTCAGATGATCCGAAATTGATTTACGTCGGGTGAGAAGAGATGATAAAGAAATCAGTTCAGTTAAAACAACAGCAATGTTTATTGGTCAAAGACTTAATGATAAAATTTTAACAATGTCTATTGGTCAGAAACGGAATAAAATTCTATTATACCCGATTACTAAGGCGCGCATGCTCTCTCGATTTGAGGTATGTTTTTTAATTGTTTATAGGTCTTTGGTCACTGTCTTATAAATATAGTGTTCCTTAAGAGTTTTGTGTTGTGTTTTATTTAAGGTGAAAGAGCATTTGAATATTTCACTAAACTTTTTAACTATTTAACAACAGACTCTACTTAGAAGCTTATCTTTCTCAGAACTTTCACAAACCTATCATCGATTTGACTTTTACTACTGCGGTTATGAAACCACTAGACTCAGCAGCCATGTAGCTAACCAATTACTAGGTTAGGGTCAGGAGTAAAGGAGTAGAACCTAAGCAGCCATGTGGCTAACCTAGGAGCATATAGAACCTGAAACAGCTATGTAGCTAACCCAAGAGCTGGTTTCAGGTGAGACCAAAGCATCCGAACTGAAGGATCCGTAGCGTATTTATATTAGCCCATTGCTCGCTTAAGGTTCAAAATCGCTCCCGGTAACTGCTCGCGTTGCTTATAGTTTGCCTTTAATATTTATATAACAATTTCCAAGTTCAAGTTCAAACTTAGGACAGGGTGATATTTATTTAGTAGCTTATGCATTTTAGTAGATTACAATATTAAGTTTTAAAATCAGTGAGGAAGAAGTAAAAACTATTTTTGGGCAAGCTGTATCTTTTTCAAAAGTAATTCATGCTCCATCAATTTAAGACACATAGCTACATCAGATAGATCTAAATTTGCTCAACAAGTCATGAAGAATTCCTACTCATAAGTTCCGGGCTCAGCACGTAGCTTCCAAAGTGTACCTCGCATACCCTAGCCAACGCAGGACAGTGGCTAAATACATGAGTCAGTGCATGCATCACGTGCATTTCGGACCTTCTATGGTTCGCAGCAGTAGAAAATGCCGGTTTAAGCGGCAGCACCATGAGGAGCCCTCTTACAAGTCTGATCTCCCCCCTTTCAAAGCGATGAAAGCCTTTACCCTAGCAGGCACTGGGTCTCCTAAGAAAAGGCCAGCCTGCTTCATTCCTGGCATAATACGCCATAGATCCCTTGGTCCACTGCAAGACAAATTTATTATAAGCTCATATTATTTAATTGCGGAACTCTGTCGTGCCAGGCTTCCTCGTTGCCTGGGGCATTCAAGTATCTCAGACACCATATGAAACTGACCCTATTATATCCGGTCAAGACCTCCAAGACGTTCATATACTCAGACACCTGCGCAGTACTACTAACCATTTTGGAGCTGTCTGTGTACCAGATGATCCCATTGGCTAGATATGGGCTGCGATCTGTCCCCCACCACGTATCCTATCGGGTAGCGTATTGCCATACTGTACTATTATTCGGAGCAGCTGTACTCTCATTCGCAGTATACTATGGCTTTATGTTACGCGTAATTTCAGAATACATTACATACCGTAATTCAGACCATAACTCTGTCTTAACAGTCTGCAGCGCAGTATATAATGGTTTAGTTTGGGTTAGTTGGGTTAGCTTGAGTTAGTTTGGGTTCCTTTCTCCAAGACAATATGGTTTCCGCGGGGGCAGATCAACAGACCATGCTGTCCGAGAGATACTAAAAGACACTATGAGATAAATCTAAAAAAAGAGCCATAGACATCGTAAAATGACTTCTTGTAACCCTGGATGTTAAAAATGTATTTGACTCTATCCCATGGAGAGAGATCGCGCAAGAAATCGAACGGAGAGGTGCCGCACTGTACTTGATCATAATAATCCAGAGCTATCTGTCAGGCCGAAGTATTATCTTGGATGCGGAAAATCAAAGATAAGAATTGGAAATGATATGTGGTATCCCCCAGGGCTCTATCTATCCTTGGACCCACATTAAACTGCTAAACTTGCCGCAACTTGAAAGGGTTTCATTGACAGGGTACGCCGATGATGTGGCAATGCTGATCTTGGGAAGAGACCCAAGGGAAATTCATAAGCCGGAGTGTGCTCAGAAAAGTATTTTCCCAGCTCTATAAAAAATATGTTTGGGTTAGTTGGGTTAACCCAAACTAACCTAAACTAACACACTATATACTGCGTTTCAGATCGTTAAAACACAGTCGTGGTCTGAATCGCAGTATATATTGTATTTTGAAATTACGCCTAACATAAAGACATAGTATACTGCGAGTGAGCGTACAGCTGCTCTGAATAATAGCACAATATGTCAATACTCTATCAGCTATGTGAAATCTGAGGGGTCTGCTTGATCTGATAATGAGCAGTATATTGGACCTTATTAGAAGTTCCGGGTAATTTTCAACTGTCCTCCTCCAGATCTTAGTGTGCCCTCTCGGGCTATTATTGACCCTTAGGTGAAAACTTTCAGTCGCATGCGGATTTTTGATCCAGGAATGCGTGGAGAGGCAACAAACCAGTCAGTCTCTCTAGAACACTGGTGGATGCCGCCCTTATAGCATCTCTAGGTCATACGTAGGTCAATCTCTGAACTATAATATATAATAATATAATACGAATCTCGATCGCGCTCTTTAACACAGCATCTTTTACAGGAAACCATTAAATTTATCAAATAATGCATGAGTGTTGTACATTATTCGTTCTGGGTGGTCCAAAGCTTTCAAGAATTGAGAAAAATGCTGGATATGTATTTACGAAAATGATAGTAGTAGATGATGGTGGCCAAAAGGTGTAACGTCATATTTAAAACCTGAGTATAACATCTTACGGAAGAGAAAAAATAACAAGGAACTGTAAAATTTGTTTCGCGATATCTTTTCAAATAAAGCTAGAAAAAATAAAACAAAATCTGCATAATTTCAGCTTTTTACAGATATATTCGAAAACAATCGGAATTTTCCAACTTTTCAACTTTCTCGACGGATTGCTGGGTATTAAATTGAACAACTTTGACCCTATTTAACCGACTTTGCATTTTTTACAGTTTCCCAGACATCAACGCAATCGCATGGAACTTGTAACCTTCTGTACAAGAAACAGGAATTTTAGCTTTCAGACACCCAGCATAGAAATATATCCACGTACAATAAAATACCTCTCTCTGTTTTAGGTGTTGTTTACTATCTCATACACTGTTGGTTCATACGTGATTAGTTCGCAACCTCTGGAATTTGGCAGGTTTTTCATGGTATTGCTTATACTGTGTCTAAATGGTCTAGTTGCAGCAGCCATGGGAATAATGTATGGATCTTGGGTTAACCCTGTGGTATGTATTAACTTTAGACATTAAGTAGACATTTAAATGAACAAAATTATCAACATACGGAAGCAGAATGAGACTAAATATCACGTCGCTAAACTTCCCACTACAAACATGGGAAAGTTTATTTTAACTTAGATCCCCCCCTTAATGAGCACGTTCAAAACGGAGACGAAGCTGAAAATGAGATTAAACCAACGAGCAGCGGTTGAAGTTTAAATCACTGAAGACTTTAGGATTTTACTCTGAAAGCGGATAGATCACAGAATATCTCCCTAAATTTAAAAAAAAATATCTCACTTCTGATTCGAAGATTTGTTGGGCGTTTTTTGAGAAGCGTACCACACTGATGATTATTTGTGAGCTAAGCCGAAAGCAAATATAGATTACCATATTGAGATAATGAAAGTTTTTTGTCAAAAGAACAACCTTTTTTAACTTTGCCTAATGCGCTTTGTAAAAACGCTGAACATATGACGATTATCTTAAAAGTTCTTAAGAGAACCAAAGACTGAAGGCTTGAGAGAAACTGTGACAATGGACTGTAACACAGTTTTATCTATAATACTGAAACGCTATTTTTACACCAGTCGTGCGTTTCGCTAACCATGTTAGCATCATCAGAAGATCACTGTATCCTAATGATGCTAATATAGTTAGCGAAACGTGTTGCAGAAGTTTCTAAACCTCAACTTAGGTGTGAAAAGGGAGCTCGTATTGCCAGTGTACAAATAATATCGAGTAAAGTCACTCAGCAAAATCGTTTTGACGTTTTTGCATCAAACGCAAAAGCCGCCGCACACCTGCAGCACGGTATAAATCAGCGAGCAGTCTGTCGGGAGAGATTAAAAAAGTATTTGCTTACGCAAAACTATTTCCGACATACACAATCTCAGGGCGTTTGCACACTGAATGTAGACTATCCCTCGTAGCCGAGCCACCGCAGGTCACGAATCAGATTGAGCCGGATTCGTTCCGATGCGAAACACTGTCAGCAAAATTGGAAATTTGTCTCCAGTAGGTTCATACCGTATATTTATTTATACCGTGGTATTGCGATTTAGTATTTATAA
>MU185604.1:0-31925 GCA_016904865.1 Pissodes strobi | reverse complement strand
TTGTGCTGTTCATGTGCTCCTGTACTCTGGCAGAGATTCTTCTGTTTATTTGGCCGATGTATTCCATGTCACAGTTCTTGCAGGGGATGCTGTATACCCCGTGGTTTTCCAAAGGTATTTTGTCTTTGGGGTTGCCTATAATCTGGTGGATCGTTGTTGGTGGTTTATAGATTGTTGTTATTTGGTGTTTCCTTAGGATTCTTCCAATTACGTCTGTTACGTCTTTAATGTATGGTAGTGTAGTTGTCGGTCTGGATTCATCGTACTCTCTCTTGTTTGTTGTTGGGATTGTAGCTCGCTTAGAAACCTTTTTGATGTGGTGTTCTTTTTTTCCAGAGCTGTTTTAATGTTGTTGAGTTCTTCTGAGCGACTTGAGGATTTGGTTAATTGGATGGACCTGGAGATCAGAGTATCGGCTACTGATTGTATCTGAGAAGGATGATGGTGGGACTCTGCGTTTAAGTATCTATTGGTATGAGTTGGTTTCCTGTAAACTGTGTAGTCGATGGATAAGTCGTCTTTTTTACAATTAAAAGGTCCAGGAAGGGCAGTTGACCGTTTGCTTCTACCTCAAGTGTAAATAATTGTATTCGGTGGTGTATTTTGTTGAGCTCTTCTAAGAACAGGTCTAGATTTGCTCTACCGTGTGGCCATATAATGAAAATGTCATCCACATATCGTTTCCAAAAGGTTGGGTTAGTTTTCATTTGGGCATTCTTTAGAACTTCAGTTTCGAATTATTTCATGAACAGGTTGGCGACGACTGGAGAAAGTGAAGATCCCATTTGGGCACCGTCTGTTTGTTCTCGTAAGAAAAGTAGGTGTTCTTGAGGCAGTGTTCTGAGAGCTCGATGACGTAGTGTGGAATTCTACTAACGAACGGATTAGCGGGTAGGCCATGAGAAGGCCAAAATTTGAACAGTCACTTGAAATTTGCCCGAAAGCGCATTGGACTGTACTCTGTATGAGGAGCCGATTCAATAGGTGACACAAGTCCCCAGGGCGGCATACGATAAGGGGCGGCCTTAAAAACTAAATTAAAATTAAACAGTGACCAATAAATAAAAAAAAAAATTGGCCATGAAGCCAGTTCTTTTATTCTTTCATCATTTCCTGATGGTGCTAACATGGTTAGCGAAACGCGCGTCGAGTGCAAAAATTCTGTTTGGATATTGTGGCTAAAACTCTGTTTTCTAAACCCCAACATAGAAGATATATTGCGTTTATTAATTGTTTATATATTATAATATGGAAAAAATTGTATATGTTTCGAACTTTGTATTAAATATGCATTTATTCCTTTACAGAACGGAACATTCTTGGGGGCAATCACTACAGTGTTGATGTTAAGCGTGGCTGGATTCCTATGTTTCTTCCCTCACATGAATAGGGTGCTGTATTTCATGTCCAACTTTTCTTACTTTAGTTTTTCAATGGAAGCTCTTATGCAAGCCATTTACGGGTATAATAGAGAGAAGCTTCTGTGTCCAGAAGAAGAATTTTACTGTTACTTTACAGATCCAGCAGAACTTTTGACATACACAGGGATGAATCAACTGCCATATTGGGTAGATGTAGGGTGGATAGTCGTTAATTTGGTTCTTTTTAGAGTTTTGGCATACTGTAGTTTAAGGCAAAAAGTAAAAAGTTTGTGAATCAAGAAAGTACAATTGATACTATTTGTAATTAACGCGAGCGAACAAAATATTCTGATAAGCCCTATAATTTAGACACTATAAAATAATACGGGTTGAATAAATTAATAGCAAATAAAATAAATCAAAGTATAGAATAATTTGGTTGTGAATACTTTATTTGTGTTACTAAAATACGTTTTTGTATTTGTGTATTTAGTCGAACAAAGAATTTTAGACCCTAGGCAGTCGATAAGTGCCAGTAAAGTTTTTCTGGAACACGAGGAATTAATTTAAAAACATTTGCCAATTTATAAATCCCTTTCAAATTAGCATACATTTATAATACGTAATACATGTTTAGTTATGTAGGGCACAGCAATGAGTACTGACGAATTTTAAATATTTTTTTATTAGGAAAATGAGCAGCTTTTAAGGATACCTATGAGATACAACGAGATTCATTTAGATACGTATGTTTTAATCACTTCTGGTAGATGCCTGCCCTGCCTTTGAATGCAGCCTTGAAAACTGCAAATCTCTAACCTTAAAATGAGTGGATTTACATCTCTAATTGGAATTTTCAACACCCCAAGAGTTTCAGGAAGTTCTCTAAAGTTATTGACCATATAAATCCCAATTGTGGTTTAGCTACGTCAGGTTACCGTGGCAAGAAAATGATGCTTCCAGGGCGTGGAAACCTAAATTTACACCCCAGAAGTCGTTTTGAAGCTCTTACATGGGACGTAAGGGCAATTAAATTACATATTTTAGAATCAATGTTGCAGTTTCAATTCAAGCAAATGAGATGTTCAAAAATAATAATATTCCTAAAAATTTCAAAAATGTTTCGTTTTTTTTTTAAAGACGAACTCTTTAAGATTCCTCTGAACTCATTGCCGCACCCTATATAAAACCTAACATGTTTAGTAATCAATTTTTATATTATGAAACTTTGTAAATATTATATGTGTAATATAAGATGAAATAAATAAATATAAGCTGTCTTATTTTCTACGAGGTACTGCTAGGGTACTTGAATTGCTTAAAAAAACAGGCAATCTAGTCTTAATATTTTTGTACAAAAAATACATACGCCAATATATAATTCGCACATACAATTACGTTGCCAGTATAAGTAGTACGCACCACAGTAATAGTTTGCAAGACAATAGTTCGCATATTACACACACAAATAGTTATGTGCCTATGGGGGATCCAAATTTGTAACGATTGGAAAATGCAAATTAAAATTAAATTTCATGTAACATTTACTATCATTTACTATTAAAAATTTTATTCATCATTTTTTCTATTTGGATTAGTCTTCACTAACCATTCTGTCAAGATTTCGGTTTTACCCATTGTCATTGGGATTTATTTAAGTATTCGTTCAATTTGAAAAGAAAGTCCTTCATAGGAATGATATTTCATCTATTAGTCACGCTACATGATATAATACTAAAATGCTATATACCACTAATTAATTACGGAGAAAATCCAGTGAGTTACATTCTCGGTTCGCGGTAGCGATTTACCATGGGCGCCGTCAGATCAAAGGGCAGGGGGGGGGGGGTCAAGTAGGTGCGAGGAAAAAGCTCGCCAAAGGCGCCGCTGGAGGATTAGAAGTTTGGGGATGCCACGCCCAATTGTTACCCAAAAATCGTTAAAAAAACACGTCTTCCACTAGCGGATGAATCGGATTTTACCTCGGACTTTACCAAGCATTATTGACAAATTTCCCAAATCAATTAAAAGCAAAAAAAATAGAGCTGGGCGGCAGGCAACAAAAGTAAACTGGAACTGGACCTCGCTCATGATGATATAATATAACATTCGAATTTGCATTCGTTAACGCTTCATCTATTTCTTAGGTTTAATTGAATTTAAAAATTGTAAAAAAATTAAAAATTGTATTATTTGATTTCTATACAAATATTGCAGAAACTTTTGAGAGCCTATGAGGGGGGCGTGCTATAGCCTCTGTAGCCCCCCTCATTAATCCCCTTCTGGGGAAAAGTAAAGATAGGTTGGAACTTAAATATTTTTATTGTCAAAAATATATATAATATACGGTTTCGGTTTGCTAGACTTTAACTTAAACTTAACTGTAGCGTAACTTTGACTTAAATTTTGTATTGGAAATATATCTACCCTAAAAAATATACTATGTACTATGGATATACATACCAGTATTTTCCTAATCGGAGAAAAGTAATAGCAGATTTCTTCTCTTTTTGTGAAAACCGATTTATTTATTGTTTTTTAAAAACTCTGAGAGTCTTTCCTCAGACATGGTTGATCTCAACCAGGTTTTTACACTTTGCTGGAGGGTGTTGAAAGATCTTTCAATTTTTGTTGTGTTATTGTAAGAAAATAGTCAATATAATTTTCAGGTACCTATGCATGTTTCACTAAATTTGAAATTTACTTTTATTCTAACCGTTATTTTAATATTCCTGGGGGGGGGGGCAACTGTGAGGGGGGGGCAACTACAAGGGGGGGGGGGCAACTGTTTGGAAAATATTCTTTTACTTTAATGGGTCACACATGTGCTTGCCTTAAGGGAAAGTAAATATTTGATACTAAATGGGTTTCAGGCGCTTGAATTCCAATATTGTTTCAAGAACATGCTTGTCAACAATGCTAACTTCACCTTAGCACCGAACATTAACAATAGACTAGAAGGTTCACTCTAAGCACCGCCTCCAGCATTTCCCTCCTTGCTCCGTCGCGGAACCTGATGAAATGCTGGTTAATCGCTCAGGCCTCGTGCCACGTTTCACCTCATCTCGTCTAAAGTCTGAAGTCTGGCGTCTCGCCTTTGTAAGCACTACATCAGAAGTGCCGACTGAGAGTGGACCTTCTAGTCTCTTTTTATTGTTCGGTGACCTAAGATTTTTACTTAAATGGTCTAACGACACCTTATAAAATACATATTTAAGTATGTAAGTGTGGGGTTATATTAATATAAGCCCTTATCGTTCTTTGGTTATAACAGCTTTTCAGAGCGTTTCTCAGTGGTTATTTAGTACTTCAAACGTTTCTCCATTTAGTTTTCTCGGTATTTTTTCACTTTTCGAAAAAAGACAAGAAACTAGCGATGATTTATTTTGGGGCAGTTAACCTTACCCCATTTTGCTATTGCTACTCCATGGTGAAAGTTATTTGTGGACAGATATCACCATATAATGCCGTATTATTCCAGTTTTTACTGATTTTCTTTAATGTGATTAATACTGTCTCAGATAAATAGCTGTTGCTGTCGTTGCTCTGTGCTTTTTCAGTGATAGAGAGGATAAAATGTCTATTGACGATTCGGAAAAGTATAATAATTGGAAATGCGTGATGCGCATGTCTTCGGTAGGGAGCGGCGAATGATGGCGAGTCCTTTTCATACTTAGGTTGATTAGTTTTAAGTTTACACCACCATAACTATACTTTACGTTACGTTAAGTTTAAGAGGTTTGCTTATTTATAGACGTATTCAGGTTGGTTTGAATTTAAATAATTGACTTTTACTTTAAACTGACTTACTCTGGGGAAGGGATCATTTAGTTGTTTCCTCTAGAGGCACAATCGACTAAATTGAGATTAGGGATACTAGATTAAGACATCTAGGGCCGTTCCCGTAAAGGTACCATAGACCACTTGCTGTTGCCCGGACCACATCACAGGGCCTCAGAGTTGCGCGCGCATCACATTGTTGATAAACACATGAATTTAGATTTGTATTTTTACATTTTCACTTCACGCATGGCCTTCCGCTCGCTTCGCTCCCTCAGGGGCGTATCCAAATAAAACTACCCAAATTTAAAAAATGAAACCATCCAATCACTGAGCTACAGGACCACTTGAAAGCAATCCGGTAGACCATAAAAATATGTTCAGTTATGGCAATGATTTCTGGAAAATTAAGCTCTTCTAATAAAAGAAATAAGTCCTCTGTTTTATGTCTTAAGGGCTGAATATTAATAAGAAAAACACTAAGCTTGCTATCATTTAATTTTTGAGAGGTTTCGCCTCTAATCGGAGAGCTAGTAGCAAAATAATTGCTATGATTTTCCCGAACCTTCTGAAGGTGTTGAAGTATGTCCGATGAAAAGAAAGACCTGACGGCAGAGAGGTCCGTTTCAATCTCAGCCGAACCAATACCGTAGGCGTCGTGGAAGCCATAATATAACTTACGCAAGGAGTCCACGTCACTAGGAAGCCCTCCGACGCTAGAGCTAATTTGATGCTAGTGTTGGTGTGCCCTTCTAAACACACACTGGAGGGTTGGTCATGGAGATAGGCAAGGAACAGCCGAAGAGCCTATAATCTGGAGGGGTCCCTCAGTCTAGCCAACAAATAACGTCCATTAGCCGCATCCGAATCTCGCAATAGCCGCACTATAGGTGGACTCATCGGGTCCATATCCAGCCCTCTATCTCTCTTCGCACTTTTCTCCACAACAACCTCCAAATTCTCTAGCGCAAGAGACTTACAGGCAGCCAAAGCTTCTATGTCAGAGCCAACCCCAACAGACCTCATCCCTCCAGGTATATGCACAGATGTTGAGTAGGCTTCGGCCGTCCAAAATGCTTGGTACAAAATGTTGATAGCCAGTGGACGAAGTACTTGCTGCAGGCGGCGATACCTTTAAGGGTGTTAAAGATGAATTGGCAGTGACTATTTCAGTACCCGGCGGCCACATACTTATGTCCTTAAGCTGCTTTAGGTGGCTTTTTCTTCTGCACACCAACCTTGAAATCGGAGTGTGAACAGTCCTTATTATTCAGTTTTGGCATAGTGTGCAAGCTGGTTTGCTGTATAAGGAGGTGGGATCTAGGACACTACCACATAATGCCAGTCTTTTTTTATGGGGGATATGTGAGGTGTGGGAGCAATGACTTTAGGAGAAGTAATAACCACTGTGTCATGGTTATCTGTTTGGTCGGTCTGAGTCGAAATCGATTTTTTTACTGTTGGTGAGTAACTCCTAATAATTGGTTTATCTTTGGCACCCAACTTTTCTATCGTGAGTGCCATTTGATTTACACTTTTTCGCATATCGCCCATTTCCTTCAATAACTCTTCCTTTGATGAGTCGTGAATCTGAACTTTAACAGACTCATCATGATTGTTAATAAAAATAGATGACAGATTGAATATATATTGCTTCATTTCCTTGATCGAATGGAATAAGGTTGCTTGTCTATTATCAGAGAATCTGGTATAAAATTTTCCATTTGGAGTCATGGTTACTCAAGGTGTCGTAAATTTCAGAAATGATTGAAAGAAGATAATTGTTCTTCTTTAGACAGGTTCCCAGAGCTTCGACATTTTCCAGAGAGATCTGCCATCCTTGTAGCTATGACACCTTGTCGTGAAGATATTTTAACGTAGGAGAGTCACAAACACTGCAGAAAAATCTAATATTGTGGTACTTTGGTTGGTAGAGCACCTTTGTTGTTGCCTTATCCAGCCCAGTACAGGTCATACAAAAATTCCGGCGTCACTCCCCACCACAGCGAAGTTTATATTTATCCTTTTCTGCGGCGATTCTCTGGCAGGGATCATACTTAAACTCAGCCATTTCGATATTAGTGTTCAATAAAGTGACCATAATTCTAAGACCTCAATGCAGGACGTTACATAATTGTGGAAAGAAGTGTTAATATTTTTTTGGAGTGGTGTGTGTTTTAACCTCAGACAAAGAAAGCAATGGTTTTAACCATATACGTAAAAAAAGTTATATATATGGTTTTAATACCTTCGCCATTTATCAACACAAATAATAACCGGTTACTGACAGGCGAATTTTGGACCGGGTTGGGTTCTTTGACAACGGAAGGGAGTGGACAGATAATCTCGCTTTATGGTAGCGCGCCGTACGTGTGATCAAAAATCGAACGGACGCCATTAATAAGAGCCAGACATTCGAAGCGGCACCCCCGTGTATTTTGGTGATTTTTGTTGGGAAAAACTGTCAAAATACTTCAATTTGTCCATAACAATATGGTGTTTTGTTGTGCTTATGGCTGTAAAAGTCGCAATGACCGAAAGGAGCCTGGAATTACTTTTCACAGGTAAATTTATTATTTATTTTCTTTGTGTGACCTGAGATATTGATTTATTCAAAATATGATTACGAATATATTTCAGGCTGCCTTTCTTTGTAATTTTATACTAGATTTGTTAACATTTTTCAGTCATCATTGCTAATAAGAATCATATAATTCCCCCTGGAAATGACCTGCCGCGCAGTTGCTTACGTTGTTTTGATGTTTTAAGGAAATATATATTTATATGTTATATTTCAATGATTGCATTTTGTGATTTAAGCCAGTAATAGAAGTATTGTGAGTATAAAATAATATATACAATTTAGTGACGAAAATGTATGACGCTTGTCAAATCGTGGAGCCAACCCGTAACAAAACAGCTGCCGGTTTTACCCGTCCACTCCCTTCCCTTGTCAAAGGTTAGGTTTTTGTCACACTATCTAGGAATGGGCAAAAATAGTAATGGGTTGATATTTAGGAATCTTATTTTTCTATTAATATAGTAGAGTATAAACAATTAGATGATTTTCTAGTCATTTTGTACATACCGCATGCCATAAAAGAGAATTGCAGGACATTTTGCAGGACGCTTGCTTTCTCTGGACAGAGTCTATCAATGCTTGACTGTCCTGCCCAATGCAGGACGTCTGGTCACTTTAGTGTTCAATGATTTTAGATAAAATCAAGTTTCTCTAAACAGGAACTAATAACAAAACAGAAACTATAAATTAACCAGAAACACACGCACAGGGAAAGTTAGCAAGCCGTAAGGTTGAAGTTCAATAATTTTAAATAAAGGTAAAAGTCAATAGCAGCTAAACATTGTTTGTCAACAATGAAATGCGCGCGCAACTCTGAAGCCCTGTGATGTGGTCCGAGAAACAACTACTCCTTGGACTCTTAATGAACGAAGAAGTTTTGACATTGTCACCAGTGAGCGTTTGCCGTTAAGGTACTACCACCTACTAGCAATTATTTGCATTATAAGTGCAAAAACAAATAGTGCACTATATAAAAATCGGCCTTTCCTATTGGTCGATTCGCATGGCCCTCCGCTCGCTTCGCTCGCTACGGGGGCTCAAGAAAAGGAAACCAACCAGGTGCTAACCAAAGACATACCCAAAATCAGGAAAAAAAACTGTTTAGAAACATAAACTTAAAAAAATAATAAAAAAAAGCAACGGGGTTTGAACCCGCGTCGTCCAGGTGAGACCCAGTTGTCTAAACCTCTACACCACGAGAGCTCTTGACAGAAATCGATTGCATCACGAAGACATATTGTAATACGAGATGGATCGACCAATAGGAGAGGTCGATTTTTACATAGTGCACTATTTGTGTAAAGGATCTTAAAATGCCAATTATTTTGAGAAAGCTTAAAAAGAAGAGAAAAAAAGAATACCAAGTGCTCAAGTTGACTAACCTGATATGAATTAACCAATAATTAAATATTTATTTATAAAAAAACTGAATATCTCGTGGTCTGATCCGTTGGGCGAATCCAGGACTCTCCAGGAAAGGAACGTTCACAATGCAATGGGCTTCGTAGGAATGTAGTGACGCAAGAAGACTTCCTGTGTCGATGTAAGGAAGGACCCCGGACTCTCACATAGCCAGGAAAGAAATTCCCTCGAAAAATCATGTTAAATATCAATATTATCAAGGTTTTGCTTAAAACACGAAGCAAAGAACATTTACAGACTAAGCATATAAATTAAAATACCAAGTAAATTAAACAGAAAAAATATCAAACTGTTACCTGTGAAGAGTTTGTTGACTGCTTAATGCCGAAATCGGCTAGGCTGCCTTGAAAGGTGACCAGAAAGGCTTCTGTAAAGATAATTAAAATGGAATTAAGGACTATTCAAGTGGGATGAAATTTTCAGAAGATGGTGTTACTAAAAAAAAAACAAAATCAATTCTCCTGACAAGGGCGGCCATAAATCCCACTAAGGTAAAATGAACCAACAACTTCCATCTGACACCAACACTACCGCTACAATGGCTGACTTATGAATTCCTACTAGTCAATCGAAACACAACCTATGTCCAATCACATGTCCAATCCAACATTTTCCAAGTTAAGAGCAAAAATAATATCACCGAATTTTGACATACCGAAGTCTATTTTAATTAATGGCACGAGCTAGCCGAAAAAAAAACCACTTGACCCGACATATATTTAAAAAACATGCTAGGAACGCATTGCTAGTTCCCGCTCTGGAATTAGTACGCATTAATCTCACTAAAAGAAAACTATACGAAAGAAAACCAAGCCAATATCCCACACCACATAAACAGTAGAACGCTGCAATCCACCTTCGATCGCCATTTCATTCATCGTGCGGCAGAGATCACTACGCGAGCAGATAATCTTATTTGGGTCGACAAACATGAAAGATTGACACTATGGTGAACGCAAATTTCAATATGAATTCTTTCATAGTACCGCAACTTGACGACCGATTATAGACATTTCGGGGAATGAATAAACGAACTCGAAAATCTGGCTCGTTACAACCTAACGCGAACATTGTGTAAAACTATCAGGACTGAATCACTTTAAGACCTTCATAGCGTATCCTGCGAAACAACAGGTAACAGCAAAAATACTAGAGTTAAGCAGGTAACACCTCAAAACTCTGGGATATCTCTATACAACACATTACAAGTTGATACACCACATGCATAGAATTGGCATGACAAAGGATGCAGATTTTCAGCTATGCATGGAGAATGACGAAACGAAGGAGGACATCTATGTGTCTGTCCTGCAGCTGCAGGAATTGGGCACGGAATATTTAGCTGGGAAGTACTATTGCTAGTCCACTTAAAAACAGCCTCTCTCAACAATATTCAATTTCGTCGGGAGGCTGCATAAGTTGAGTTAATTCTACTAAATAAGGTGTGAGACTATACATCATGGTGGAAGGATCCCCTATGCGTCGCACTCACTTTCTAAATCTTAACCTAAATATGACTGAATCCCTTTAAGGCCATCATAGCGTATCCTGCGAAACAACATGTAACAGACAAATAACTAGAGTTAAGCAGGCAACACCTCAAAACTCTGAGAGATCTCTGTACGACACATTGCAAGTTGAGGCACCACATGTATAAAAATGGCATGACAAAGGATGCAGAGTTTCAGTTTTGCATGAAGGATGAAACGGAAGAGTAAATCTAGTGATTGCCCTGCAGCTGTAGGAATTGGGCGCGGAATATTTGGCAGGGATGTACTACTGCCAGTTTATCTAAAAACAGCCTTTCGCAACAATAGGTATAATCAATTTCATCGGGAGGCTGCACAAGTTGAGTTATTTCTACTAAATAAGGTGTGAGACTATAGATCATGATGGAAGAATCCACTATGGGTTGCACTTACTTTCTAAATCTCAGCCTAAAGGATAAACTTAGAGGATGAAGATGGGTGCGATGTGGTTAAGTTTTGAAAATATGCCACAAACTGAATGACTCCTTTCACAAAAGCTTATTGTATAATAAATAATTATAGATGCATTGATGTTAGTCATATTTTCATACTTGTCTCTACACTGAATCCTACCAAAGAGAAGAGCCTGACATTTATTAGGATTTAAAGCCAGACAGTGATCTCTGGAGGCTCTGGCAAGCAGGGCAAGGTCCAGAGAAATACGTTCGTTAGCTTCTTCAATTTCATCTGGTAAAAATGACATTCTGTCTTCATTATATATTAATCGTGATGTAGAAAAGTTCAGACATTCAAAAGCTTTGTCACCATTTCTTCTCTTGCTGATATGATCATTCGTCCTCATTGCTTTTGCCAAGGTTTTAATTTGAAGAGACACTTCATTTAAAAATAAACCGAAAAAATATATGAATAGTAGATATTCAATATATGTTACACAAGAAGAGCGTTTAGATATGTGCTATATTGATTGTCACGTAATCGCTAAAACTAAATAAGTCCATAATGAGCCCTTAGAAAGATACTCAATTTGAAATCAATCATTTAACTAACCCCTCGTATAGGATATGAAAAAATGTAAAAACTACTTGCAATAATCGACCTGATGCCCATGATATATTGCATTTTACGTAACGTCCAAAAAATCATTCAGGACCCCGGCGCATGCCAGCAAACACCGGAACGGCATCGGCGGGCCGATATCTATTGGGAAATTGCGACTGCGCCACATCGCAGGGAAAGCTTTATGAAAAATCTCTTACCACTAGAGGCAGAGTTTCCCATAAGTTTCCATAGCCTGCGGGTGTGCGGTGATAAAATGTGCCTGATATGAGTGTCCTTGAAGGTAAGTTTCACTGGTTTTCATTTCAATTATTTATTATTATTTGTAAACCTCGGAAGAAGTTTGTAAATGAGTGTCTTATTCACGATTTCTAGCCGCTTTTAGCAATTGAATCCTGTACTATGAGGTAACTATGATAATTATAATAGCCTCATCTGACTTAATGTACTATCACACTACGTGTGCAGTTGAGGGTGCGGGTTCTTAACCTAGCTTGGGAAAATATCGATTAATTGTTTATACCATCATGGATAGTGCATGGTTTATTGACACAACTGATATGCTCTTCATATCTAAAAGCACTTTTTAGTATATATGTGAATTAATACAAATTAATTTAATAACAAACGTTGTTAGTGTAGTATTAGATTAGAATTGTGCAGCTAATAGTAAAGTAGGATAGTAATATACGAGCGGCAAGTAATCAATAAAATATATAACTTATAATATCCGTAATAGTGTCACTGAGGACAATTCAGTTATATTTATTTATACCACAATATACATTTTGTGAAGGAAGTCATTCATGTTAAGCACATTTTCAAATTACCAATCTTCAACAAGATGAAACCTTCTTTTAACCAGTATTAGTATGATCACGTCCTTCTCCCCTTAAATATTTTATTGAAAATTTATTTTATTAATCGAATGATCCCATGTATTTGACATAATATTCTTCTATAATTTAATAAATGATTTTCTTTAAAAGTTGTTACACTGTTTGAAAAGGGTGGTGATAAGTTGGGGTTTTAGATTAAAATGCAAATTGCTTTAAATATTTTTATTAAAGAAAGCTGGGGCATTTAGTGCAATTTAAAAGACGGTTCTTCGAAACTTCTTAGAAAATTAATTTAAAGAATTCATTGAATATAAAACTATCCAGCTGGGCCTCTATTATGTGCGAAGCATTTTTAATAACCCTCGGAGCTCTTCATTATTGATAACAACATTGTCCGCTTTTTTATACAAATGTCTTAAATAATTCGGAATATTATTTATTTTAGCAATTGTTCCTCACCTATTTCAAAAGGTTTAAATGCGGTCGTGACTCAACAAAATCTTTGCACCTCGATTTTCAGTTTTTAAAATGAAAATGTGGAAAAACGCTCGGACCCGTCAATTTTTGATTTGAGGGGAAAATAAATATGCCTCATCATTTTTATCTACATAGCTTCAACACCCTAGCTAGGACGATCTCTGAAATGCCAAAAGGGAAGACGGCTCATGCCATACTTCTCTTAGAATATCTTATCGAGTGCTTTATAGCCCTAAAATTTTGCGTCAGTATTTACATCCATAACGAAATGAGAGTTCGGATAGTAAACGAGTCGATTGGAAAGAAGTTTTTACTTAAACATCAACTTTAATCTTATCAGATTGCCATTTAAGGAATGGTTCTTAATTTTTTTTAAAAGGTAAACATAAGTATCCGATTTAACCAATTCAACGGGAATTTTAAGAACGTTAGATTTGTATCAGATCGATTGCTTTTTCATAGTAGAAAGAGTAGAAATTATCAAAATTTCTTATAAAAATATCGTCAGGAAATATGCACGATACTGGGTCAGTGGGTATATCAAGGGGTATATGAAAGCGATGAGGGGCTAAATCATGTAGCCATGGATCCCACGCTTAGTACTAGGAAATTTCCAGAGTTATCTGGTGCCTCACGTACAACAAACCAGAGAATCGTAAAACCAAATACGTTTCATCCGTTCAAAATACGATTAGCTAGCGGCATTGCCAATACGTATAACTGCCGATATTGGTCGGGAGTATTTTAGGAAGCGTATACGCAGCATCTCTAAAAATTAAATGTTTAGGGCGGGTATTTACCGAGATCACTTAACTGGCTTCTTTTTTACTCGGAATCTTGATGGCCAAATATATCTGGAATCTTCGGAGAATGCTGCTCAATCAATCGGCGTACATGTAATAGAATTTGCAGAATAACATGAAACCATAACTTTGCAGTAAGATGGTGCACCTCTTCAAAAATAGCCCAACCGGTGCATCAAAACTGAAATGGAAGAATGCGTCGCGTATTGGGTGGCCACCAAGATCACCTGATTTGGTCCCAATAGACTTTTTCTATGAAGTCATCTGAAGTTGAGAATTTATGCTCCCCAGCCTGAATCATTGGACGATTTGCGAAATCGTATAATTCATGAATAACACCAAGTCACACATTTCCAGTATTTAATAAACTTATTAAACAAGCAAGTGATCATATTTCTTACTTACCTTTTTTAAGAAAAATATTACAAGTAAACCTCTCCCAATGTTAGGTGTGAAACCTGACCCTCGCTAAAACGTTTCAGTGATATTTCACTTTTAAACGTCTTCAGACCCTCATTTTGAAGTCTGTAGCTCTGGTGATGAAATAATTACTGACTAAAAACCACAGGCATATATTAGTTATATGTCTATACTAAAAACATTTTTCCATAGATTTTGACAAGTTGTCATATCAGTGGGGATAGTAGCAGCAACTTCAAATTTTGAGGTTATAATTAGGGTAAAAAGGCCATCCATTTCCCTTTAACAATTTTGGTGGTAGCTGTCGCCCTCCTTATGGGTTGAACATACAATCAAAAATTGTCTCTCTAAAATAAATAATTGACAGGTCTTCGAGCATTTTACCAGATTTTCATGGAGGTACAAAGTTTTCGTTGAGCTACCCGATATTCTCTTATTATAAAATTAACTATTTAAAGAAGTAATTGTATTTAAAGCTACTGACCTGGCTCTGCAAATATTTCCAAATATTGTATCAATATTCCTTGGAGCTTTTTTTGATAATACAATACAAAGGAAGCAAAATCAAGTTTCTTTACGGGCTAATTAATTTTAAAATCGATTTATGTAGATTTGGTAATCAGTATAAACATCTCAATAAATAAAAAAGGTGTGTGCTTAAAACCGCACGACAGAAGTGAAAACTTCTTCTTCAGAGCGATAGTAAAAACAATATAAAATTAAAAACAGTTCACACGCGGTAGAAATGAAACCTTTCATAAAACTAAACCAAGCGGTCACCCATACAAGTACTAACCACGCCTGACGTTGCTTAACTTCAGTGATCGGACGACAACTACTTTTTACCTTCTACGCTTGGCAAACATGTAATAACTGTATACTGTGTTCTATCTCATTCTCTCGCAGGCTACATCCTATAGATCTATATCTTTTTATTGGTGTCGCTTTTTCCGTTTTCTCGTTTCCGTTTCATCGAGTCTCAAATCACATTCAACGGCGCTAAACCAATGCAATAACACTGTAAATATATATGATATATACAAGCTGTTCCAGAATTCACTATAAATATTTTAAGGGACGTATTTTTGAGACCAAAATAAGACTTATATACAACATAATAATATGTCCCAAAAGACACTCCCTCAGAGCTACAGTCATCGTAATTTGCGAGACAAAAATCGATTATCTTGAATTGTGACTACAGTTATGCGTAAAATCTCCTAACCATTTATAAGTCCCTGCTCCTTTGGGCACTCTATTAATTTTTTGAGGGAGTCTACATATTTGATGGATGAAATTTTATATTTACAATTTGTAGACACTCGACATCCCTTCTCAAAATTATGTTTATGAATAGAGCGCTTAAAGGAATAGGGGCTTTAGGAGATTTGACGCATAAGTGTTTTTGTAGTGAATGCTGAAATACCCTGTAAAATGAAATTAATTAAGATGGTAGTTTTTTGCTTCAAAATATAGTTTGGGCGATGTGCTAAGGTTATGCCTAGCAATATATTTGAATAGAAGCTGCTAATATGAAATAATCAAAGGAAGCAGCACTAACACAGGTGTAAGCAATCTGACTATCAGAAAATCGGGAATTGGTGCATTTCCACTGATCTATTCTGGATCGGGTAGTTTTGTACGCAAGCAATAAGAGGTTGTAAGATCTGGATTTAACATTCTAATATTTTGCCCATAGAATTATTCTCGAAACTTGACTCATGCCAATAATGTTCAATTTTTGCAATGTTAGTTCTATTTTCCTAGTATGATGAGAAATTTCCTTTCCTCAACCTTCTATAACACGTTAATTAAAAAAAAATAAAGGGCGGATATTATACGTTATCATCCTGTACAAAGCTGGGAAACTCAATGAGACAATCAATAAAACTGAAATAAAAGCATAAATGACAACAAATTTTGTTTTACACGATGTCATCATAATGATTCTAACTTTTTTTGTCTATTATTAGCAGCTTAGATAATCTGATTATTCACTATTCAGGTAATCTTAATCGATAAATACGTATTAATACGATCTAGGTTAGCCAGGAATAATTCAGGGAATTCTGGTAATTATATTTTTTGTTAACAAAACGTCATTTATTAGCAAGGCAACAGAATAATCCAAAACTAACCGGTTATGAGCTGCGTTTGATATGCGTGACATAAAAAATGTTACACAAGCGTATTAAGCAACTGCGAATCTTATTTTAGCGTTAGAGATAGATTATACGCTTATTTTAATTTACTCGTGAATTTGAAATACTTTTAGTTTTGGCAGGGCCGAACATCAGGAGAGAGTTAAAGATTTATTATTGAAAATCTAAATTACAAAAGTAAACGATATATACGATATCAGCATAAATATTAAATAAGCAGAGCTCTCTACCTAGGGTTGTGTAACTAAACGCGGACCGAAGAATACTAATTTTTATTTTTACGCTCAGACCGAAAATAGGCTTGCTTGGCGACGTACACGCTGGTGTGTACTTTCCCAGCAAAAAATAATGACCATCGAGTGGTTCTTGAAATATAACAGCTGGCTTGAATTCTAAAGAATCCCAGGAAGGAAACCTTAATAAAAATAAAAATAACCAAAGAGAATTGGGCCCGATATTGTGGTAAAAACCCACAGCTAGTTAATGGGGACACCAGGTAGAAAACTCTGCGATAACAAAATATGGTCAACTATCTTATAAAAGTAAATTTGAAATGCTTAAATAAAAGCTTGATAAATAATACATATATATAAACTACACATTACGTCGGAGCATTCGCCCACATTATTTTTAACTATCAATATACGTACATTATCATACAATTTAACTTAAATGGTCTATCAAATTAACATTTTATAACCTATTTTTATAATTTATTGTAACGCTACTCTAAATAGAATATTACCAAAATTGCAAGGTTCATCCCGTTTCCATTTTCCAATTTAATTGGGATCATCGTTAATTTTTGAAGTTGGTGCTCTACTAAAAATTTGGATTGTATTTGTATTTGTATTTCTATACGTGAGTGGGCCCAGATGGGGCCCTCCACTGCGACCCTTGGTCTATTGTGGCTCACATCTGTGGTTTCCACTAGGCCAGAGGTTCCTTTTCATGAAATCGATTAGCTTTCTGGGTGCATAGTTTTCAAATCTACAAGTGAAATTTGAGAATTTTCAAACACTGTTTGTCTGGTTCTTTCCATTGTTGGACACTGGTATGCTCCATTTTCTGTTCGTCCTCCAAGCATAAGCGTTTCTTCGGAAAGCCGTATCTTGTTCATGTGGCTTCTTACCCGACAATGGCCAGTGTACATGCAAACTACCACCTGTACCTGCTACCGGCCAAGTTGAAGAAGTTGTCTAGTTTTCACTCCTGATGGCAGATTTACTGTCATCTTTAAATGAGTTAGGCCCGGTAACTCTCTCCATTTATCTACAAATTGCTGTTGTGTCCACCTGGCGAGGAATTCTTTAGCTGTGTTGTGGTGAGTAGTTCCTGTCAGTTCCATACTGCCTCAGAGGAACAACAGCTAGATTGAAGAGCTTTTAAAACCGCTTGACGGTCCGAGAATATTTTGATTGACTTGCCTTTCCAGTTTCTATCGATGAGCCACTGTGCAGTCATATCAATGGCTTTAACCTCTTAACTTCAGCCTGGAAAATTGTTGCATGTTTGTCTAGGGAACACTTAAGCTCAACCTTATCATTTTTATATAATGCAGCAGCTCCTGTACCATCATGGAGCCGTCAGTGAACCAACAATTCTCTGTTGTTCTCAGATTTTATGAGTTTTTTGCCCATTCGTTCCTCTCTGGTAGGAGGGCGTTATAGGCATGGTAATAGTTTGTATTGGTAGGAATAATATCTGATGGTAGACCCAACAGACTGTCCCGCTCATTAGCGTTTTATAGCTTGTTGAGCACCATGACGATAGTCAGCGGATTGTTGATCACCGTCTGTGTCAATCTTTTCGTAGCATATCTGACCTCCCTCTCCAGTACTATTTGGAGAGGTAGCCGATTTAGAAGACATTCAAGCGCAATTGTCAGACACGTTTGTCTTTGTATAATTGGATAAGTGGATAATTTGATTCTCCCAGAGCTCTGTAAACTCTTAGAGTACCAAGCTACTGCTTTATATATTATTATTATTGATCTTATACATAGCCAGTGCATTTGTTTTGAATTTGTGCCCCATATTTTGCCACAAATGCGTCTGCAGGTCCATAGTGGCAGTTTCGCTTTTGCGGCAATTGTATCCAGATGCGCATTCCAGGTAAGTGTTTTATCTAAGGTAATTCCCAGATACTTCACTGTATTTGCAAATGGGATAGTTTCTCCTTTGAGTGAAGGCAGTCTTAGGTTTTTCAGCCTTTTCTTCCTTGTGAAATCCCAACTAGCAAATATAGTTCCCAGTCCTTTTTAAAATGTCACTGCCTCTAAAGTATAGTTCCTAGACCCACCCTGCCACTTAAAATGTTACTCTATAAGTAATAGTCACTTTGAAGTATATTCCGAGAGTGACCGGTTAGTGCCTACCTACCCTAAAAGTGGAAAATAAACACCCCGATTGCAAGTGGCAAACATGTAATTTAAACAAGTGGCTGGAAGTACCCGAATCTTCGAATATGACGCCATAAAAGACCAAAACTTTATAGTAACTTTTTAAAGTAGCGGTCACTAACAAGTGCTACCATAATGCCTCCATTAAGTTTTTGTTACTTTATAGTAACAATTTAAGTTACGGGGTAGTCGCGGCCACGACTCCTAGTAACTTCTAATTTATAGTAGCATTGAAAGTAGCAAAATGGTTACTGCTACCTTCCTAGGTCACTATAAAGTAGCCGAAGATTTTAAAGTTCCAAACGGGTAGGGTTGGCCTAATATATTATTGTTCCCGATACTTTGTGGAAGCATATGGAACTATAAAGTATTTTTCGGATTAAACGGCCATATTTTTTTTCATGACTTTTCAGACGAACAGCGAATTGGCTCAAACATTTTGCGTTTTCAAGCTAAATATACCTAGACTAAAGCTTTTTTCTTTAGTTATATTGTTATTTTTGAAGGTGGACCAATATTTTAAAGTTTCACGCCAGTTTCAAGCAAATTATTTTTTTTGTTTTATTACTACATGAATTTTTATTGCAAATAATATGATAATTTGAAATGTTTTGAGAGGCGCTCGAAATTTTGTCATTTAAACCCACTATTTTATTCAGTAAAGTCGATTGCGTTTTGGAATTCACTTACAAAAGGCGTTAAAATCGCATGGTAAATAACAAAAAAATAATAATGGCTTCCATAATTATTTTCCATCATGACATTTATTTTTATGAAGTGCGAAATTGCATGAAGAGTCGCTGCAAATAAAGTTAACAGTTTAACGAAAGTTCCACATGTCGGTGGAAAACACTTGGCTGCAACAAACCCGCGACTAGACAGCTTCGTAACAGATAAGTCGCATTCACCAGTAGGCTACTTTATAGTAACACATCATAGTAACTATTTTAGTGGCAAAAACTACCCAGGACACTACCCGGCTGCTCAAAATCTTTCCCCATTTTGGTCGCAGTTACTTAGCAGCTACGAATATACGACGTAGCCGCCGATGGTCACCGTCCACTTTGTAGTGGCTTTGATAGTAGCAGTTACGTTTCTGCCACCATAAATGCTAGTTGGGAACGGAACTATAACTGTTTTGTGCGAGTTCACAGATAGTTGTTACCTTTCACACCAGTCATAAACCACGGTTAGCACCTCCTGAAGATCCTCTGAGAAAGTTCTTTGCGAGTTGCTTCTTGTAAGTATTACTAGATCATCTGCATATGCCTGCACCTCTACATTCCACAGCGAGAGGACCGCTAGCAGACCATCAATCAGGAGCGACCACAAAAGGGGCGACAAAACCCCACCCTGCGGACATCCCCTAACAGCCCTGAATCTGTTGCCCTTCCTCTGTAGGGTTGTTGTGGCTACTCTGCAATTTAACATACTCCCGATCCAGTTCGTTATCTGTGGTTCAACTCCTCTTTCAGCTAGTGCTGTGTATAAGGAGTTTGGTAATACATTATTAAATGCTCCTTCAATGTCTAATACCACACCCGCCGCGATACTCCTGTTGTCTAACGTTTGTGTTATGATCCCGACAAGGTTGTTTAGAGCTAGTTCTGTAAATTTTCCGGTTTGATACGCCTATTGGTGAGCATTTAGCGGATACTTACCAAGTGGACCCGTTCTAATGTGCACATCCAGTACCTTTTCCATGCATTTCAACAGAAAGGTAAGTCTGACCTTATTGGTCTCCATGAATTAGGTGTTGATTCCCTACGTCCCATCTTAGGGATGTACACCACTCTAATTTTGTCCAGCTGCTAGGTATATAATTACTCGCTAATCTGAGCCAGATTAGCGAGTAATTAAAAAGCGGAAAATTTACAGAAACGTTTAACTAAGAATGGTGTCAATACCTCCAGACCGTTCTGCAGCAGTGCTGGAATTATCCCGTCCTCGCCAGCTGATTTAAAAGACTGAAATGATAGAAAAGCACTTTTCATTGTTGATGCATTAATGATGTTCTTGGGGACAATGCAGTTGCCCGCCTTTGGCCGATTTGATCGGTCCCAAACAGGTCCCTGCTCATCATTATGCAAAATCCGTCATCCTGTGAAATGAAGTTCTAACGTTTCTATGGCAGATTCCGTAAAGGATCTGTCAGGTCAGTTCAGCGATCCTCATTAAAATTTGGATAGGAACATCCAAGTCTTATTTCCTTATTATAAATCCTCGCAGGTTCAGATCAGACCTTCTCAATTGGATTAAAGTAAAACTTGATGTCCCCAACTAAGTGTTTAACAATTATTGTCATCAGTGATAATTGTTTTTGAACTGGAAACATATTTGGTCAATCCAATTTTCTGTGTTCATACGACCTTATATTCATCATCAGTCACAAAACTCTAATTTTTCTTCGTATGTAAGATGCATTTTAAAATACTAACAAAAAATTTCTCATTGTATCATTTTCATATTTTGGAAAAACAGCCCTCCACCATATGAAAACAAACTCATGCAGTTTTTAGACAACATGCTGTCATGCGAAATTATCGGTTTTGATGCACTTGTGCAATTACTTCCGAAAATTGGACCTGATGGTCAAAAAATAAAACGATAAAATCTTGACTTCGGGACTTGTCTTTTACCATACCCACGCGCTCGGCGCACGGAAGAGATGACCCCGTCAATTATTGTTAAAAGATCTTAGACATCAGTCAAGAGAACGTTCGAAAATAAGGTGCGGCTACCGGCACTTCGGAACTGTATTCGTCGATACCGGTTGGATGCGCTCCAATATTCCTAAGTACGAAATAGTTAATGTTTTAAATTTTAAGACATAAATTCTAAGTTCAGAATAGATATGTTAGGATTTAATGTAATATAAAGGTAATATCAACCAAATAAATCTACCAGTTTTTCGGGTTTGGTAGGATTTAGAACGCTACAAACCATAGATCCGCAAATCCACCCTATGAGAGGAGAAAACTTTAAAGAAATGGTTTTTAGTCAATACCGTTTACTGCTTTCAAGAAGAGGGATAAGGTTTGAGTAATACGTTACGAAACATGATTACTTAAGGGTATTGGTTGATTCAGGGTTTAACAAGTGGCATGCAAACTACAGGGGTATGCCCACATTTTATAAAAAAAAAATCAATAAATTTCTGAATATTTTAGTACTTCAAAATAATTCTTTGCACTTTTTTGCGCCAAAAAGGTAGTGTTATTATATTTCTCGAACATTAATCATTTTAGAGAGAAGCCAAAATTAAAGGTTCAATATTAGTTCAAAAATCTTCAATAATTAACAATTTAAAAACGACATCAACAATTTCAATCAATAATTGTATCAACAACTAACACTAATTGTAATAGATGCTGAAAATATCCCCCTCTAAATTTTAATGCATCCTTTATCTCGATTTTTTATTGATCTTCAGATTCTGCTAAATATCCCCGCTGCTTCATTTCTCGTACTTTGTTTACTGGTGTAGAGTATACTAAATACTTCATATATCCCCAAATACAATAATCTAATGGATTAAGATCTGGCGATCGTGCTGGTCGATCGTTGGGACCACCACCACCAATTCATCTCGTGGGGAAAACTTAATTAAGGTGATCTTTAAATAAAATACTAAAGGGTGCCGGAGCACCATCATGCAGAACCTACAGAGAAGCTCTTTTTGATATGGTACGTCATCCAACAACCCACTTAAAATATTTTGCGGTAAATATAAATAAATAAGTCTGGAAAGTCTGTGGGGCAACACGAAAGGTCTTCTACTCTCTAAGTGGTCACCAAAAACACCATCCCATATGTTGGAAAATTTATTTTGATGACAAGATTCAAATATCACATGTGGATTTTCATTGGTCTGTGTCATCTGTGAAAAGAATCCTTTTCAAAATCAATTTCTTGACATCTCTATCGTAACTATTCACAGAAAATTAGCTTTGGTTGCTAGTCTTCGGGTTTCAAGGCTTGCAGTCTCTGAATATGATAAAGGCGAAGCAACTGCTCCTTTAGAATTTTTCAAACCGCAAGGCTGCCTATACCTTCGGCCAAAGCAATCCTTGCTCTGCTAGTTGTGGGGTTAGCATCTACTCTAGCAACTTCTGGCATTCGTGTGCTTCGGAATCAACCTTTGATAAGGCCCTAATGGATGCTGCTAGAAAAGACAGGTACAAGAACATGCCGATTGGAAAAAACTTCCTCATATATTTGCATAAATGAGAGATTTTCCGTAAAAGCAATGGATATCAGCAAGCTCTGCATACGAATATTCCATTTTAGTCAGTGCTGTCTACTATGCTAACGCAACGAGATTTTTAGGCATAAAAACCTACTCTAAAAATAATGTGCCTGAATGTAAAATTCCAAAAGTTTATGAGAAGTTTTCAAATCATTTCGTACAAACTCTGTTGCTTGTTAAATGGACCGAGTCTGCGTTTAATGGCTGTATTAATCATACAGACCAAACTCTTTTTTATATCGTACTTGTTGAAATATATCATATCTGTCAACAAGCAAAAATATCTGAACATTTTATCCGACGGATATTTATAGTCAGCTACTTAAACGCTCAAGTTCTTGGAAAGGAGGAATCCCGTAGGTCGTAAGACGTTAAGAAATGATGCTCTAAAACAACTTCAATATCAGAGCCTGATATTTATAAGTAAGGTAGATCCCATTAATCCGTTTATAAGTAGGGTGAATCTGTCCCTGTCAAAGGATATGTTCTAATCTAATCAATATTGTTGTTTGTTTACGTGTTTAAAGTTTCTTAAGTTTGTAAATATGCTTTTATTCAAGAAATAGAGCGAGACTCCCACACACCGTAACAATATAGGGCGAACGCAATGTACTAGTAGATATTTTAAATGGCTATTACGCCTTGACCTATATATAGCCTCCTCAATATTATGTAAAATTAGTGTTTGTCAGCTCCAGAAAATAGACTATTTTATCCAGTAGGAAATCCAGGACTTGAGTTTGGGGGATGAGCTTACAAAGCAAGATGTATTTATGAAATCCTTATCAGGTTCATATTTTCCTTCACGCTTATGATGTTACCAGTTGGCACTATTAAGTAAAACTAACAGTTCTAATTTATTTATAGTTATTATCGGCATCTACCGACTCCATTGCATCAAAAATGAAGCAGTGGACAAAGCTTGTTGATGTTTTTGCCCAAAAGAAAGGTTTCCCGCTTATCGGCTTTCTTTCTGACTGAGTCTTAGTTTGTACATATGTCTATCCCCAAGGTTTGTTCTTCTTGAATCAGTCTGGTATTGGACATTCGTAAAATGGTTGATCTAAGTATCTATTGGCCACAATCCTTTTGTCGTTATTTGATTAATTCATTTAATGACATCTCAAATTTTACGTGCTATACAGACCTTGGATCATCGTTTGCGTATTGGAGTTCTTGGAGCTTATCTTTCTACTTCCAGGCTGACAGCAATATTTCTTTAGCTAATGTCAACACTAATAATTACACAAGTTTCGGAATCTTCGAATGACAGATTTTCACTGGCGTCTATACACAGGAATATCACTTTGGCTTCCCGGCTTCCGCATGCGCAGATTACGGGTGCGTACGTTTACAAGCGTCTAGGACTTCACGCGTGGCCCTTCGCTCGCTTCGCTCGCTCGTGCGCGCAACCAAACAAAACTAACTCAAACTAACCAAATTAGGGACTCTCGCTTCCTTCTCGGTCGAGTGAACCAATAAAGGATTTGGGGAAAAACACTTAATTGACTAAATTATAGTAATGTAGAGCTTTTTCTGGTACTGGAGAGCAGTAAGGGTCTTAATGTAAAATTAAGGTGATTTTTAATAGTAAAGACCCATTTTAGAAAAATAATGAATGAGAGGTATGATTACTAAGGGAAACACAATGCTGTACATGACTTTTTAGCGTGGCAAGCTGAAAACTTTCCAGTTGTTTCTTCTTTAAAACTTTAACAACTTGCACAAAAAGCTACAATCGTTATTAATCACATTTTGTTACAATGTCCTTAATTCTTTTTAATAAAGGTCGTTATTAAAAAATGAGATTTTGACGTCTTTTTAATCTGTAAATAAAGGCAAAAAAAGATAAAAAATATTTTACTTTTGACCAATGATACCCACAACTACACCCAGCAAGTATGGTAAAAAAAGCTTCAATATGGGCCACTTAATAATTTTATAGGGACTATAAAAGCTGTAATAGGGGTTCTATAACAAATTCCTTATACTAAAACGACACTTAGACTTGCCGTGAAATAACTAGTTCCCATAAAACAATTTTAATAGCCGGTAACAAGACTTGTATTGGTACCTATCGCATGAAGAATTTTTACAGCCGTTATTAAAATTTTAATGAAAATTCCCTGTATCTGAAGCTGCAATGTAAATAAAAAGTTTGCTGAAAATGATGAGTTGGCGGAAGCCGGACAATGATTGTATTCAAAATATGTAGGTTTACCTCAAAGGAACAAACTTTGTAATAATATTTTAACAATATAACTTTGGACAATATAGCTCTTGAAGTAATGCGAAAGCAAATTTTGTTGACAAAGATTACCATGCTAAACAATCACTTAAAATGTTGTGTTAACCTTAGCAATAATACCTCAAATCGAATATTTTTCTAAAATAGCCCTTTGCTATTGAAAATCACTTTAATTTTACATAAAGACACTTCTTTTTATTCTCCAATACCAGAAAAATATCTACATTACTATAATTCAGTCAATTAAGTATTTTACCCCAGACACCTTTTATTGAGAACCCACGCTTACAAGGACCTAAAAACCACATGAAATATCATTAAGAGTCTATTTTTATGGGCAGTCATGATGAGTCTGTTAAAGTCCAGATTCACGACTCAGTAATGAAGTTATTGAAGGAAAAAGGCGATAGAAAAGTTGGCTGCCAAAGATAAGCCAATTATTATGAATAACCCACCAACAGTAAAAAAGTCGATTTCGACTCAGACCGACCATACAGATAACTATGACACAATGGTTATTACTTCTCCTAAAATCATTGCATCCACACCTCACATATCCTTCATAAAATAAGACTGGCATTATGTGGTAGCGTCCAAAATATCACCTCCTTATACAGCAAACCAGCTTGCACACTATACCAAAGAAAAACTTGGAACTACTGACTTTATCCGATGCTTTCCAATGCTGAAGAATAGGGACTGTTCACACTCCGATTTCAAGGCTGTTGTGCTGAAAAATGTCACCTAAAGCAGCTTAAGGACATAAGTATGTGGCCGCCGTGTACTGAAATAGTCACTGCCAATTCATCTTTAACATCTTTAAAGGTATCGCCGATTGCATCAAGTACGTTGGGGTTTGGAACCTTCGGCAACATGCACTAAAACAGAGTTTTATCAACAATACCGAAACAGAATAAGAGAATGGTACGAGTTCCAGAGAAAATTGTTTTTAGTAATTGATACAAAATACATCAAGAAAATGTCATCCGTCAATAAAAAACTTAAGAAACTCAGGAAAATGAAACCTAAGTCTGATAGTTCTCAGGAAGTCGCAAACATTGTAGAAAACCTATCTTCTCAATCTTTTGATAAAGCTGAATTGGATCTTTTAAACAAGGGTCTGAATTTTGCATTGCCTCCACCAAAGGATAACTTACTTGATATTGTAGGTAATATAGAAAGCTCTATTCAACATCTTCCTGACTCTACTAAAGGATTTGTTAGAGAAGCATGCAGAAATCAGATCTCAAAAAATGTAATTAATAATAATGTTAACTCTCGACCTGGAAAAGGAAAAAGTTTAATCAAGAGATTGAAGGAGAAAGATGTTTTCTATCTAAAAGCTGACAAAGGTAATAAGGTTGTTATATTAGACAAAAGCGAATATTTTCAACGAGTTGATAATTTAATAGAATCCGGGCCCTATAACAGAATCTCAAGGAATCCATTATCTAAGATGGTAACACAAGTTAAAAACACTTTGAAGAAATGTAGCAACCTTATTTCTGATCAAATTAGATACAAATTTTCTGTAAGTAATCCTACTATGCCGAAACTATATTGTCTTCCCAAGATTCATAAACCTGGGAAGGCAATGCGTCCCATAGTCTCGGCCAACTTATAATATATCCAAGTGGCTAGCAAACCAGTTTGAAAATTTACCTATAAAACAATAGAATTCAGGAGTACTAAATTCCTTAGATTTCATAAACAAAATTAAAGACACGATTCTTAATGAAGGTGAAATTTTAATCTCGTTTGATGTTAGCTCATTGTTCCCTAGTGTACCAATCCCACAGACCGTGCAATACCTTGGTGAATTACTTGAGATGAATAGTTTTGATAATGAAATCAAACAAGAATATTTAACTTTAACCAAACTTTGCATGGATCAAAATTATTTTCAATACAAAAATAACTATTACCAACAACTTGAAGGCACGGCAATGGGCAACTGTTTATCGCCGTTCTTAGCTAACCTTTTTATGAGTAAATTTGAAAATGAAATCAGTGAGGAGTTCGAATATTTTCCAAGGGTATGGTACAGGTATGTGGATGACATTTTCGCGATTTTCGACACAAAAACCGCTAATGTTGAAGATTTTGTAACAAAACTAAACAACCGTTTCCCCACCATTAAATTTACTTATGAAGTCGAGAACAATGGCCAGCTACCATTTTTGGATACTTTAGTGATTAGGAACGATAATAACACACTAGAATTTGATATTTATAGAAAAAATACTGCCACTAACAGATATATTCCTAATGACTCCTTCCACTGCGACCAATATAAAATGGCCAGCTTTCATTTTTTAGTACACCGTTTGGTTAACTTTCCTCTTAGCAGAGAAAGATTTAATAATGAAAAGGAAACTATTAGGAATATAGCGAAAGTTAATGGTTTTAATACTAACTTAATAAATAAACTAATTAATAGGCATTTGTTTAGAAAGACCATTCGTGATTCCACTTCTTTCGTTAATCAGGATGAAAATACAAAATACGTTTCGATACCGTATAATCCTCAGTATACTAGAGGACTCCAAAAAGTTTTTAAGGAAGTAGGTTTAAAATTAGTAGACCAGACTCAGTTTAACATTAAGAAATTATTAGGTGGTCCAAAGGACAAAATTGAAATATTAGAAAGAAGTGGAATATATGAAATTGGATGTATGGATTGTAACCAAAAATATGTTGGGCAAACTAGAAGATCTATACAGACGAGATTCAAAGAACATATAGCTCATTTAAAGTATGGTAGAACAGATAAATCAAGTGTTGCCGAGCATGCTTTTGATAATAATCATAGAATAACAATAAAAAATTTAAAATTAATTCATAATATAACTGATAGGAGATTATTAGACGCATATGAAAGTATGGAAATTATTAAATGTAAGAATAGTTTAAATAGAGATAGAGGGCCTATTCCGTATAGTCCACTGTATTGGTTGATCAAGCGTGACTAGCGGGATCCCAGGATTGGTTCTTTTTAGTTCCGCTTGATTAAGCAAACAGTAGTATAAAAGGGAGTTAGGTAGATTTTAATTTTAGTATTAATCATCTCCTGATGATGCTAACATGGTTAGCGAAACGCGCGTCGAGTGCAAATATTCTGTTTCGGTATTGTGGATAAAACTCTGTTTTAGTGCATCAAGTACTTCGACCACTGGCTACAAGATTTTGTACCAAGCACTTGACGACCGAAGCCTGCAACAGCCACGCTCTGACTCAACATCTGGACATATACCTGGGGGGGGGGGGGGTTGGGGTTGGGCTGACAGGGAAGCTTTGGCTGCCTGTAAGCCTCTTGCGCTGGAGAATTTGGAGGTTGTTGCGAAGAGGGATGGTGGCCTGGATATGGACCCGATGGCTCCACCTATAGTGCGACTGTCGCGAGATTCGGATGCGGCTAATGGTCATTATTTGCTGGCTTGACTGAGGGACCCCTCCATATTAATGGCTCTTCGACTATTCCTTGCCTATCTCCATGACAAGCCTTCCAGTGCGTGTTTTGGAGGACACACCAACACTAGCATCAGATTAGCTCTAACTTCAGAGAGACTTCCTACTGACGTAGATTTCTTGCGTAAGTTGTATTATCGCTTCCACTACACCTACGGTATTGGTCCAGCGGAGTTAGAAGCGGATATCTCTGCCTTCAGGTCGTTCTTTTTATCGGAGAGATTCAACACCTTCAGAAAGTTAGGAAGAGTCATAGCATTAATTTTTCTGCTGGCTCTCCGATTAAAGGGGAAAATTTTTAGGTTGATTGACAGAGGATCAAGCTCCCTCTGAAAAATTGGAAGATGGCAACCTTAGTGTTTTCCTTAGTAATATTCAGTCCTTAAGACACAAAATAGATGAATTATTTCTTTTATTAGAAGAGCTTATTTTTCCAGAAATCATTGCCATAACTGAATATTGGTTAAATGTTGCTGATTAATTAGATTTAATAGAAGTAATTTATCTCATGGAAGCACTATGATAATGCCTACTTACAACGACTTTTCGGCAGTAACTAAGTTCGATAATTTATTGTCTGATAAAGTATTTGAATTTTCCATCGTCTATCATAATGCTTATGACTTCTATATTGTTTGTATTTTCAGAACACCTTAGGTTGACATGGATATATTCAGTCAAAGATTACTGAGCTTGCTTGTGTCCCTGCACAAGCAAATTAATTTTGTGCGGCGACCTCAATATTGACTTTTCCAGTGCGTGGGAATCTCTTCAGTCCATTTTCGACACTTTTGGTATAATCATGCATATTAACTCACCAACTAGAATAACTTAAACTAGTATAGACTATGTCGTGTCATCTTTTGATCCAGAATTCGTTGACTGTGCTGTCTTTAGCTCAAGTTTCTCTGATCATGAGGCAGTATTAACAGAATTTTCGGTAAAATCCAAATGCAAAATTGCTTCACGCAAATTATGCCGTATTTTTTCAGACAGGAATTTTCTAAATTTCAAGCACCCATGTCTAACAACTGCCTGGGTTGTCCTCTCTGATGATGTCGGTACCGAATTTTCTAGATTTATAAAAACTTTATCTACTCTGTCGTTCAAGTTCTTTCCTCTTAGGCCTATGAAAGTTAAACATCATAAACCCTGGTCAACCAAATGCTTACGCACATCTGCAAAGAACATGCGTTCATTATCTCACCTAAAAAAATACTCGAACAGCGTCTTCTTCCACAATTACTTTGTAAATGTGGCTAAATATTTATTGAACTCCTTCTCATGATCCACTTTCATATCTCTCTAATGCTAATGTGAATTTACACAGTTTCTTCTTTACGCCTGTAGCATTAGCTGAGCTTCTCAGTACACTTAAAGACACTAAAAACAAATTCTCATCTGGGACTGATGGGCTTACTTTGAAAATGTTGTTAAACCTGGCGGAATACACATTAAACCATCTTACTACTTTTACTAACAAGTCATTCCAAATGGGGGTTTTCCAAACTGTCTTAAGACGACAATAATTATTCCTTTGCACAAAGAAGGAGATAAAGACAAAGCTTCGACATATCGTCCAAATGCACTCCTTTCCACATTGTCAAAGATCATTGAAAGATTTGTTAAGAAAAGGCTTCTATCTTTTCTCTCTAAATATAAAATCTTTACTACCCATCAATTTGGATTTTTAAGTAACAAATGCTCAAATGATGCTATGCTCCCTCTTTACTTATGTATACTCCAAACTGAACAACCATCACTCTACCGCAACAATTTTCTGTAAAATCTCTAAAGCTTTCGATTGTGTGAATCATAATATCTTAATTAACAAATTGCAATACTACAGATTCAGACGAGTGCCTCTCGAATGGTCTAAGCCATATCTTTACAAAAGAAGTCAGCTTGTGAGGGTTGATATCCTCTTGCAAGCCAATAGATTGTGGAGTACCCCAAGGTTCAGTACTAGGCTCTATTTTGTTTCTGCTGTTTATCAACGACATTGCTTATCTGGACATTAGCGGTAAAATCTTTCTCTTTGTGGACGAGACTAGTTTTACTTGGAGCAACCCGGATATTACGGCGCTTCACAGAACTGTATCTAGTGACTTAATCACCATTAAATCATGGTGCGATTCTAATTCCCTGTGCCTCAACGATTCTAAAGCTAATGTTTTGTGATATAAAAGTACGTTGCAATCTTTTGTGCTTAATAACATCACTACTGACAACGTTGAATCTGTGAAATTCTTGGGGCTTGTTGTGGACAACTATTTAAAGTTGGACTTGCAGTATTTGCACATCGATGCCTTATCAAAAAAAATAAGTTCTGCCTGTTTTGCGGTAAAAACGGTTTCCAGGGAGATTGCCTTATCAACTGCTAGAACAGTTTATTATGCCCTTTTTGAGTCGCACCTCCGATACTCCCTTCCATTGTGGGGTACGTGTTGTGCGACTCAATTTGAGCGTATTTTCAAACTACAAAAGAGAGCTGTTCGATACTCATTGAGACTAAATAGTAAAACTGACTGCCAGTTTTTCTTTAAAATATTTTAAATATTAACTCTTCATTCCTTATTCATATTTGAATCCGTTTGCTTAATCAGCAAGCACGCATCTGCTATTCCAGAAAGGCCATCTCACATCTGTCCACTTAGGAATGCGGAACATGATTTTTATCTGCCAACCCCATGATCAGAGTTAATTAAAAGCTCTATACTGTACAATGCAAAAATGCATAATTATCTGCCATTTGAAATGAAGTCAATGACATCTTTTCCCTCATTTCGCAGAGCTTTGAGATCATACTTACTGGAGAGAGCGTTACACGTAGTGAACGACTGTTTTACTAATACTTAATTTTGAGAATCTTATACACTGGTTTAATATTTGGTGTTGAGTGTTTAGTATTTGATGTTTAAATGGTTAAATATTTTGATAATTAATATTGTATATAATATTTCAGGAAATTTTGACCACACACAAATTGCACAATTGTATAAGGTTTTGCATAGTTTGGTTTTTCTCTTTCTTTTCATTGAATGTTTCTATTTGTTTTTATATGTTTTGAACTCTAGCTCTAGCTTTATCTACAAATGGTGAAATTTGTTCACAATAAAGCATTATTATTATTATTATTATTATTATTATTATTATTATTATTATTAT
>MU185603.1:71112-108644 GCA_016904865.1 Pissodes strobi | reverse complement strand
GTTGTTTTATTTAGAGATACGTCGGATCAGTTGCTTCGTTTGAGTAGTTCAAGGCTATTGAGTGTGGCCCTTGATCGTGACTTGCGGTGGAATTCCCATATAAAAAATGTATGAGGCAAACTAAGAAGTAGTTGTTATGCTTTAAAGTTTCTTTCAAAGCACTGTGGGAAACAGGCATTCTTACCATTGTACTACGCAAATTTTGATTCATTCTTAAGATATGGTTTTGTTAATTGAACTTCAACCTTAAGGCGCGCTAACTTTCGCTGTGCGTGTGTTCCTGCTTAATTTATAGTTTCTGTTTTGTTATTGGTTCCTATTTAGAGAATCTTGACTCTGTTCAGCTGCCATTGACTTTTATCAAAAATCATTGAACACTAATATCGAAACGACTGAGTTTAGTGTGATTCCTGCCAGAGAATCAGCGCAGAAAAAGATAAATATAAACTTCACTGTAGCGGGAAGTGTCGCCGGAATTTTTGTATGACCTGTACTTGGCTGGATAAGGCAACAGCAAAGGTGCTCTACCAACAAAAGTACCAAAATATTAGCTTTTTCTGCAGTGTTTGTGTCTCTCCTACGTTAAAATATCTTCACAAGGTGTCACAGCTACAAGGATCACAGATCTCTCTGGAAAATGTCGTTGATCGGGGAACCTGTCCAAAGAAGAACAATGATCTTCCAATCATTTCTGAAATTTACGAGACCTTGTGTAACCATGACTCCAAATGGAAAATTTTATACAAAAAAAAATAGATGACATTCACAGCCTCCATACCCAGATTCGCTGATAATAGACAAGAAACTTTATTCAATTCGATCAAGGAAATGAAGCAATATATATTCAATCTGTCATCTATTTTTATGGACAATCATGATGAGTCTGTTAAAGTTCAGATTCACGACTCATCAAAGGAAGATTTATTGAAGGAAATGGGCGATATGCGAAAAAGAGTAAATCAAATGGCACTCACGATAGAAAGGTTGGCTACCAAAGATAAGCCAATAATTAGGAGTAACCCACCAACAGTAAAAAAATCGATTTCGACTCAGACCGACCATACAAATAACCATGACACAGTGGTTATTACTTCTCCTAAAGTCACTGCTCCCATACCTCACATGCCCCCATAAAAGAAGACTGTTATTATGTGGTAGTGTCCAAGATCCCACCTCCTTATACAGCAAACCAGCTTGCACAATGCACACTATGCCAAAGAAAAACTTGGAACTACTGACTTTATCCGATGCTTTCCAATGCTGAAGAATAAGGACTGTTCCCACTCCGATTTCAAGGTTGGTGTGCAGAGAAAAGCCACCTAAAGGACATAAGTATGTGGCCGACGGGTACTGAAATAGTCACTGCCAATTCATCTTTAACACCCTTAAAGGTATCGCCGCCTGCAGTAAGGACCTCGTCCACTGGCTATCAATATTTTGTACCGGGCACTTTGGACGGCCGAAGCCTACCACCACGTTCTGACTCAACATCTGTACATATACCTGGAGGGGTGAGGTCTGTTGGGGTTGGCTCTGCCTGTACGTCTCTTGCGCTAGAGAACTTGGAGGTTGTTGTGGAGAAAAGTGCCAAGAGGGATAGTGGGCTGGATACGGACCCGATGACTCCACCTATAGTGCGGCTGTCGAGAGATTCGGATGCGGCCGTTATTTGCTGGCTAGACTGAGAGACCCCTCCATATTAAAGGCTCTTCGGCTGTTCCTTACCTATCTCCATCTCCATGACCAACTCTCCAGTGTGTGTTTTGAAGGGCACACCAACACAAGCATCAAATTAGCTCTAGCTTCGGAGGGAGTTCCTGGTGACGTGGACTCCTTGCGTAAGTTATATTATAACTTCCGCGACGCCTACGGTATTGGTTCGGCTGAGGTTGAAACGGATCTCTCTGCCTTCAGGTCTTTCTTTTCATCGGAGATACTTCAACACCTTCAGAAGGTTAGAGAAAGTCATAGCAATTATTTTGCTACTGGCTCTCCGATTAGATGGGGTATTTTTAGGTAGATTGACGCGAACAGAGGATCAAGCACCCTCTGAAAAATTGGATGATGGCAAGCTTAGTGTTTTTCTTATTTATATTCAGTCCTTAAGACACAAAACAAATAAATTATTTCTTTTATTAGAAACGCTTAATTTTCCAGAAATCATTGCCATAACTGAACGTTGGTTAAATGTTGATAAGTCTGTGTTTGTCAAAAATTATACTACAGTAACTAGATTTAATAGAAGTAATTTATCTCATGGAGGTACTTGTATATCAAACAACGGCTTTTCGGCAGTGACTAAGTTCGATACTTTATTCTGTGAGAAAGTATTTCAATTTTCCATTGTCTATCATAAAGCATCTTTTCATGGATCACACGCTAGTTTTGTTCCCATCGTAGCAGAGTACTCCTTGAACGGCGAGATGACCGCTCAAGATAAGAATCATCTTATAAGGTACTTATGTGACAGCTTTATAGGTACTCTTGATGACGACGAGGCTTCTTGCACTCAAATCCATGGGTCTTTGAGTGTGAATGACCTTCCGAAAACGTCTGTCAACGAAGTCGATACTGAAAATTTTCGGCGCGACACAACCGACGGGCCCGTAGTCAGGACCCACCAGATAGTTCAAGTAATATTTTTAGCATTTTTTACATTAATATCTGGTCGTTGAAAAACAAGACCCAAGAAATTGAAGCTTTCCTGCAAGAAAGACCAACTTGCTACAGTGCTCTTAGTTTCGCTGAACACTGTCTTTTGAATGAAGAAATCCAGCTAATCAACATTCAGGGTTTTGAACATGGGGCCTCCTTTTGTCGGGGTAGTAATCGACATGGTGATGTTGTTGTTATGCCAGCTTCGGGTCAAAGAGTGAAAGTGTTGGAGGGCCTGGCTGAACTATCAGTTGAGAGACACTGTGAAGTATGTGGCTTGGAATTTCTAGACTGTGGTATTGTTATAGTAACTATCTATCGCCCACCAAATGGGGATTTTACCGTGTTTTTAAATGTTTTGGCCTCTATTTTTAATTTAAATAGGTACACTGTTATTAATGGAGATTTTAACATACAGTTTGACAGAGAGTATGGCGATAAGCATAGTTTTATAGATATTATGAACTCTTACAACTTTTCTCAAAAGGTCTTTGTGAACACAAGACTAAATCACTGTCTCGACAATGTATTTGTAAACTTTTCTGAGTTTCCCGACTACAGTTTGAATGTTTTCAATCCTGTTTTGTCTGATCACTCAGCTATAGAATTGAGTTTTGATATTGGTCATATATGCAACACTGCGGTAAAATGTACCAATTTTTTGTGCCGGCCAATGACAAGTAAGGGTATATTCAATATGTACAACATGCTTGAGAGTGAAGACTGGCAATTTATTGGCCCTGATATTGGAGCTGAGGATTGGTGTAACAGATTTATGGACAAGTTTATCACTATGCGTGACATGGCGTTTCCACAGTCCCTCAGAGTATCAACAAATCAAAACACACATAGAGTTGTATGGTTCAATGATAAACTCAGGGTTATGAGGGAGGAGCTTCGGGTCCTTGGCTGCCTTGCTCGAGAGTCTGACTGCCCTCTTCTGCATGAAGAGATCAAGGTATGTAGGCGTAATTACAGACATGCCATCTCCGAGACTAAGCGAATAGCAAACAGTAATCATATCAAAAAGTCGGACAATCCTGCTAAAGCAGCATGGGATGTCATAAATAATAATCGAAGAGTGGTCAGAGACAGGATGGGCGCGGACATTGATCCTAACATGTTAAACAATTTTTTTCTTAGTATTGCTGGTGAATTGATATCAGCATTACCGCAATCTGCTATCTCTTTTGAGCGATATTTGGAAGGGCTGAAAAGGAATTATTTGCTTATCTTTCATTTTCGTAATGTAACTTTTAATGAGGTTAGAGCTGCAATTGACGGATTAAAGAAGTAAAGATTTCTATGATCTGAATATGGTGTTAATAAAATCGCTAAAAAATGTTCTAATTAGTCCTTTGACAAATCTGTATAATAAATGCATTGAGGAGGCCACATACCCCCACCTATTTAAAATAAGTAAAACGGTTCCAGTATTTAAAAGTGGAGACCCTAACTCTTCTAACAATTATAGGCCGATATCGCTGATACCTGTTTTGTCAAAAATATTTGAAGCGCTGCTCTGTAAACAGCTGTGTGATTACTTGGAGTCGAATGACTTGCTGTCCGGCAATCAATTCGGTTTTAGAAAGGGTAGATCAACAGTAATGGCAATTAATAAACTATGTGAAGGCATAGTTGAGGGCTTTGAGGGGGAGAGTTTGTAGGAGCTACATTCTGCGACCTCTCCAAGGCCTTCGATTGTGTCTCCCATACTCCCATGACATCCTATTGAAAAAACTTGAATTCTACGGACTAAATCTCGACAGCTGTCAGTTGATTCAGAGGTATCTCACTGACAGGAGACATGCTAAGGGGGGCATCTCTCGGACGTAAGAGTCGTGAGGCACGGTGTGCCCCAGGGCTCTATATTGGGGCCGTTATTGTTCCTTACATATGTCAACGATATAGCATCCTCCCTGCAGCAGGGTAGTGTTACATTGTATGCAGATGACACCAATTTTCTTGTAACTGACAAGGAAAGTGAATCGCTGATTGAGAGGTTGGCTGAGTGTAGAAAGTGTGTCAGTGATTGGTTCGTGGCAAATAAACTCAACCTTAACCATGAAAAAACGAAAAATATTGTCTTCTAGCTGAGGCAAATAGACCTTGATAATCCAGACCAGGTCAAGTTTTTGGGAATAACTTTAGACCCAAAACTGACTTTTGAACTTCATGTAAATAATGTTTCAAAAAGGGCAGCCTCGGGAGTCTTTGTACTGAGGGGCTTGGCGAATACTGTGGAGTCAGCCATCTGCCTTATGGCTTATCATGCTCTTGTGCACTCAATATGTGTATATGGCCTTCTGGCTTGGGGAGATTCGTCCCATGCATCTAGGGTATTTGGAGTACAGAGGAGGGCAGTCCGAGTCCTGGCTGGGATTGGGTATCGTGATGAAGCAAGACCATATTTCAAAAAATTTGGGATTCTTACTCTTCCATCCCACTACATTCACGAATCATTACTCTATGTACATCAAAACTTGAATAGATATGCAACTATTCAGAATTTGCATTCTCACAATACAAGATCACACATGAATCTTCAAATTCAGTTTCTCAGACTTAAGACGTCTTGGAATGCAACGCTACATTATGCGCCTGTTTTTTTCAACAGGCTACCTGTGAGGGTCAGGGAATTGCCAGTAAAGCGCTTCAAAACTGTAATAAAAAAATATATAGTATCTCAAGCTTTTTACAATTATAACGATTTCTTAAATTGTGATGTTAGTGATCAGGATTTTGTCTAATATAAAGTAAAGTAAAGTAAAGTAAGCCTTTATTTCAAAACAGGTTACAACCCACTTACATGAAATTCGACACAACAATACAAAATAATACAAAGAAAATCTTAATCTAAACCTAAGCTAACCTACCAATTACCAATTGCAAATCATTAAAATTATGTATCCAAAAAATCCATGAGCACATTTGTAATTGTCTTAATAGGCGAGAAATGAATGTCACACAGTTCAGATATTAGATTAAATGATTGACACATTGCAAACAAGGGTGCCTGCGTAATGACATTAGTACGTGGTCTTTGACTATAGAAGGTCTGGTCATATCTAGTCCCAAGCCGGGGTACAAAAAAATTTATTTGGGAGAGAAGAGAAGGACACTGTATATTGTTGTGAATTAAATTGTACAAAAACTTTACCATAATTAATTTCCGCCTAGATAAAAGTGATCTTTCGTTAAAACGACTTAGTAACTCATTATGATGAGACCCTCTCGGTGGCCAAACCCCATCGCATCTAAACGATAAAAGGTTGAAAAATCTTCTCTGGACCGCTTCCAACAAGCCGATGTGGCAAGAGTATATTGGACCCCAAATAACACAACAGTACTCCAATTTGGAACGCACGTATGAGCAATTTTAGTGTGGTCACATTACCAAATTGACGTGAGTTTCTCATAATAAAGCCTAGTGATTTCAATGAAGATTTAGCAACATTTTCAATTTGAGGAACAAACGTAAACCCGGTATCAAACATTACACCAAGATCCTTGACCCGCTGCAAACGACCCAAAACAGTAAAGTCAATCTGATAATTAAATAAAATAGGCGATTTCAGTCTATAACTTACAATATGACATTTTTGAGATGTTAAGGCCCAGCCTGTTTTCGACACACCAATCATATAGGATATTGATGTTTTCTTGGAGATAGTTACAGTCAGCAATACCGTTGATCTCACTATACAACTTCAGATCGTCAGCATAGGCCAACTTGGGACACTTCAATCTGTCAAGAAGATCATTGATGAATAAAATAAACAAAAGTGGCCCCAAGTTGGAGCCTTGAGGAACCCCTGATGTAGCCGAAAGAAGGCTGGATTTAAAACCTTCATATTCAACAAACTGTTGACGATTAAATAAATATGACATAAACATCCTCAATAACCCGTCCGAAAAACTGAACTGTGCAAGCTTGCTCAATAGAACTGCATGATTGATGCGGTCGAACGCTTTTTGGAAGTCAGTGTACACTACGTCGACTTGGCTACGTACATCAAGAGAATTACAAATATTTTGCGAGAAGCATACGAGATTAGAGGTGCAAGACCTACCAGAAACAAAACCATGTTGGTCATCGGAGATTGTATGTTTAACATTGCTAAAAATAAAATTGTAAATTATTATTTCAAATACTTTTGAGAAATTACATAGAATAGAAATTGGGCGGTAGTTTTGTACCATACCAGCATCACCCTTTTTTAAAATGGGTGAAATCCTAGCTGTTTTCCACATTTGGGGATACTCACAGCCAGAGAGAATAAGATTGAAAATATGAAGTAATGGTTCAACAAACGCGTTAATACAATCTTTGACAACCAAACTTGAGATACCGTCCACGCCTGAGATTAATTTGTTTAAAACTTTTTTACTCGCTTTAATTATATCATATTCTGAAATTGAGGAGATGTCGAGTGTGAAAGCATTACTGAGGACAGGTACAATATTTATTTCATGAGGATCACTTACATACACACTTTCAAAAAATTTACCAAAAGCTTCAACTATGTCATGAGGATTAGTAAGTTCATGGTTGTCCGTCGTCCTGACCACACCAGGAATCCTAGATTTAGCCTTTTTGCTGTTAATAAAGAACCAAAAAGTTGACGGATCTGAAATAATGTTACTTTCTGCTTGTTTTACAAAGTTTGAGTAATCAATTTCTATATGTAATTTAACAGTACGCCTAAGTGTATTATATCTATCTCGATAAAAATTAGTATTAAATTTTTTTACATCTTTGTAGGCTTTCTCTTTTTTAAAGATGTTACATATTAGTTCTGAGCTGTAATATGAAGGAAATCGTCTGCGACGTTTGATTTTAGGAGGTACAGAACTAGAGAAAATACTATCCAAAACAGAATATAACTCACTACAAGCACTATTGACGTCGTTAGATTCAACTACAGTAGACCAGTCCGCGTTAAGTATAAGATCATATAAGTAGGGAAAATTCGCTTTACGAAAATTATACTCGGCAGACAAATTCGCATTTAGGTCGAAATTAATTATACGGTTTGGTGTAATATTAAAAATAAATTCAAGAGAGGGGTGGTATACATCTACAGTAACAAGTGGCATGTTGTTTTTGATAATGTTGCAAGTAAAGTTCGCAAATACAAGATCTAAAAGCCTATTATTCGTATTCAATATCTTGTTATACTGACATAGGTCAAGTATATCTGAAAAATTGTTCATCAAATCAGTTTTCCGGTTAGGTATACTATGATTATAAAACGGAACATTAAAATCACCCAATATCAGAACATATTTTTCAAGTACCTCAGTCAATAAGACGAATTGCTCTAGGAACATCTCAAACTCATAAAGTGAAATACTTGGAGGAATATACAGACAAAAGATATATAACACATTACAACCTACAAACACCTTACAGCAAATTATGTCAATAATCACTGAAATATTATTTCGAAAATCCGATAAGTCTACCTTTTGAGAGATGTATTCATCTGAAACAGCTAGCAAAACTCCTCCTCCACGAGAACTGTTCAATTCGACAAAATTTCTGTCTGTTCTATAGACGACAAATGTTGTAGGAAATAACTCTGCATCAAACACGGCATCGCTTAACCAAGTCTCGGTCACTGCCACAACGTCAAAGTTACTAGAACTAACAGAATGAAAGAACTGTTCGGTCTTACTATTCAAGCCTCGTACATTTTGATAGCAACAGCTTATAATATCGTCATCGGGAATAGCGGGTGCGATCAGTTTTTTAGGACAACTTTAGGCACACCGTTCTCGAACTTGATTCTCAGACTATCCTCCCCTGCGTCTTTGCGTCTTTTGAGCTCCTGCTTTGCCACGTCGTAATCGTTACGCTGCTTTGGTGTCATATCGCTCTCAATGTAAATCTGCTTGGATTGAGCGGCCCTTGACCTATTTCTCAACAAAAGCCCCACGTCAGCAGAGTTGTTGAGAGTTACCTTTAAGGCTTTCCGGCCATTACGATGGGGTTTTCCAACAGCGACTGCTTTGTTCACCTGTACAGGCTGAGTACAAATTCCAGAAAGGACATCGCCCAGTTGAGTTGCGTCAGAGATATCGGCATAGTTAAACACCATCACATTGCATAAGCGCTTTTGACGGTCCAGCATCTCAAACATGAGGTCGCTTTCCAACGTTGCTGATTGAGAGGTACGAAGTCCTCCTCCAACTACTCCTACAGAAGTATTTACGTTTTCGAGTGATTGTTCCAGTTTGACAATACGCTGTTCTAGATTGACGACGCTATGGATGTTGTCGCTATTTTGAGTGTTCAACAATGACTCTAGATCATCGAGTCTTTTGACGATTTTTGGAAGATTAAACATATTCTCCCTACAGGATGGGCAAACAAATGGCATAATACGGGATACCATAACAATTACCCTAATTTCCGATGACGAAATATTTCCACAAGGCTTGCAGATTACTTTTTCGCAAATATCGCATGGATATCCAAATGGCTCCGTCTTTGACTCCTTGAAGACGCATGCATTACTGCATTTGTGACATATACCGTTGTTACCACTAATCGTGATCAAAATTAAAAAAATGTGAACTTCTTAAAGCAAAACAAAACCAGCATCGGCTCCACTGATTTATTTTCGGAAAATCACCCCACAATATCAAAAGCATCTAATACAAGACGCTTGTCGCGGAGAATGACCCACTAATATGTTGTTATGTGGAGTTTACTCCTTCGTGTATAGAAATAGTTTATTTTAAATCTTTAAATTTGGTCTATGTATTTGTAATTTGTTGTGTCCTTCCCAACTAATGGCCCATAGCTTTTAGCTTTTATCTATTTGGAATTTCTATTAACAATTGTAAAGAAATTCTATTGACAATATTGACGATTGTAAAGGGATTTTGTACTTATCACTAATAAAATTATTCTCATTCTTAATACTTAATCATAATGCTTATGGCCACTATATTGTTTGTATTTACAGAACACCTGACGAGATTACTGAGCGTGCTTGAGTCCCTGCCTTCAAAAGGCAAATTAATTTTGTGTGACAATCTTAATGTTGCCTTTTCCAGTGTGTGTGTGTGTGTGTGCTGCTGAAGAATCCCTTCGGTCCATTTTTCACTCTTTTGGTATAATCATGCATATTAACTCACCAACTAGAATAACTAAAACTAGTTCTAGTACTATAGACTATGTTGTGTCATCTTTTGAACCAGAATTCATTGATTGTGCTGTCTTTAACTCGGGTTTCTCTGATCATGAGGCAGTATTATCAGACTTTTCGGTAAAATCCAATTGCTTCGCGCAAATTATGCTGTATTTTTTTCGTAATATGGCTAAAGATTTAATCAACACCATGCCTCCTTCAAAAGTCAAAAAAAAAACGCCATGATTCACTTTCCTATCTCTCTAATGCTAATGTGAATTTAAACAGTTTCTTCTTTACGCCTGTGGCATTTGCTGAGATCCGCAGCCCAATTAGACATTAAAAACAAATCCTCATCTGGGGCTGATGGGCTTAATGTGAAAATGTTCTCAAACCTGCCGGAATGCACATTAAACCATCTTACTACTTTAATTAAGAAGTTGTTCCAAAATGGGGTTTTCCAAACTGTCTTAAGACGGCAATAATTATTCCTTTGTATAAAGGAGGAGATAAAGACCAAGCTTCGAACTATCGCCCAATTGCACTCCTTCCCACATTATTAAAGATCATTGAAAGATTAGTTAAAAAAGGGCTTCTATCTTTTCTCTCTAAATATAAAATACTTACTACCCTTCAATTCGGATTTGGAATAATGCTATGTTTTCCCTCTTGGTGAATGGGTAAAAATCAGTAACAGGCCAAAAATATGTAACAATATATTGAGGATAAAAAGAAAATGCAAAATAAATTAAAAACCATTCTATGGCTAAACAATTAAAAATCTTAAAATAGAAACAGTTAAAATTTCAACCATTTCAATGACGATACTGCAACAACAAAATGTCAATAATTCTTAATCAGACAGATAAGTAAAGTCAGAAAATGTCTTAAGTGGTCGCCAACCGGCGCAGTCACCCGACCCTGCTATTTTAACATGAATTTTTTTTTAGCAGTGGTAACATGGTTTCAGTTTTAATTGCTATTTTATTATTTTAATTTTTTTTGCAATAAAATTATAATAGTGAAATGGAGGACATTTGGCAATCCTAGTTGTGAATATGGACTAAAAATAGCAGTTATATCAAATATATATACCTACTAAGAAATGTTTGCAGAATTCAAAAATCCACTAATATCTAAAAACCTTAGTTCCAGCATGACACACTTTTTGGGACACCCAGTATGTTAGTAAATATTTTCATAAAAAAAGCCCCTATGCGTATATTAGGTTAGCACTGGAAGGAAATTCTAACATGTGTGGTATAGGAGCTATAGAAGCTCGACGCACTACTGCAGAGCTCTTAATACAACTCATTTAAAGAACTATTTTTGTTGCATGAACACGTTAGTAATTTTTAATGCACTATAGCTTTTTCTCAAGCTCTACTTTAGTAGTTAATTTTTATAACTATTTTCCACAGCATTTTTATTGAAATTCCTCCCAATATAAATATAATTTGCTTTACCTGAAAACGGGTTTATTATGGACAAGCCGGTCATGCAAATATTCAATTTGGAACTTTGATTTCTGTTCTGGAGTCCAAAAATGTGACGTCAACAGTTGTTTTGGCAGTGCATAGATCAGAGGGAGCAAAACATAAAAGGCAAATGGAAGAGCAGAAAAGAGCAATACTGGAGCCACCTTCATCATATCTTTGGGCATTTGATCATGTAATTCAATTTCTCTTCTCAATAATTTTGTATGGCTACCTTTAGCGCTGTTTAACATTCTTAAAAAATAAGTTCAACATATTACTTCATACAGATTAAAAATTCTATAGAACCAATTACCTACATTACAATCTTAAAATACTCTTTGGTGTCTAAACTAAAGGTTTTTATGCCATCTGTAAAAACTCTGTATGTTTTCATGGTAGTAGGAAAATTTTTTTCAAGAATTTTGTCATAATTTTTAAGGTACTCTATGAAACGGTTTAAAATATAAAAACGAATTCTCTTAGCCTCCTCAGTTTTGTAGACAGATTTTCTGTGTGTTTCTCTTACTTGAGTTTGTTTCCCATAACTAAAAAACAAAAAATAATATAATTGATTAAAAAAAAATGTTTTATGATAAATGAATTAAGGGGAAATAGTTCATCAATTCACTGATAAGAAATTAGCTATTTGGGGATAAAGTACACAAAAAGGCGTGCATCACATGGGAAACATTTTACCCTCGGATTTACCCCCAATATCTCAAAAAGTAATTTGAATTAGTATAAAATATAAATAATTCTTTAGAAGGACAAGTGCAATATAAATTACCACTGAGGATATGGATCTTGTCAATAACAATAATAACACCTAATAACTAATAAAAAGGAGCAAAAGATTACAGATCTAAATTATACAGTCCTGAAAGGAGTTTTATTTAAGCACTTCATTTACCTCTATCTTTTTAAAATTCATTTAAATTGCAATAAGCTGTATTCAAAAGGACTCTTCTTAGATACCCCCTAATATGAATACAGTAACTTAAGTTATTAAAAATGAAGGAATGCTGCTAAAAAAAAAGAGTATGAATTTATTTAAATACCTAGTTCATCAGTTATATTTTTACAATATGTTTTAAATTCAGTAACTAAAACTACTGACACCAAGGCCTAATAGAGTTTTCAACATTCTTACAGTAATAATTTAGTTGACATTATAGGTTACACATATATTATTATGATTCTAAGGTAGGATATTCATGAATGATGCCTTAATCTTTGGCTCTAAGAAACTATGACAGAAACTTGGTAGCTTCTCACTCAGAATAGTCGTTGGTAAATTATTATAGGTTTGGATGTTTCTATACAATGGAGAGTCTCGACACTTCTTGGTTGCACCATACTTATTCCTAAATGATTCTTTGGCATGGGTGTCATGTTTGTATATGTCCTTACTATTGTTTAATTCTGCTTTAGTTTTTACGATTATTTGTTATGCAATAAATTATTTTGGATTGTTCACATTGTTTTATTTGTTTGACCTTTACAAATGAGTTTCGATATGCAGTCTGTAGGTGTACGATAGTACAATAGAAAAACATTTAAAAAATTAAATCAACATCTTACAATTACCAGAGTAATTGTGTCATTTTTGTAGCAAACTGTAGGTGCTCCTACCAGGTACACTATAATGTTTTATAAATAGTACTGCATTTCAACATGACCTCGAACTCTTTATATTCATTGTCACCATCAAACACCGAAATTCACCAATTCCCATAATGTCAGGTACAGGGATGACCGGAGCAGAGGTCAAATTGCTGTTTCAGTGTTTGACTAGATGACTCTCCATCTCAGTCAGAGAAATTCCTAAATTAGCTAAATAATTGCCAGTTATGTAGTTTGGGTCTTTGCGAATTGTTTTAGAAGAAAATTGACTATATATTGGGTATTGAGTATTCTTTACCTTGGGTATACAGCTAATGGTGTAATTCTACTTAAACTAAATCTACAGGTCCTTAAAGCTAGTGACAATGCCATGTTGGCCGTCTAACTTGAAAAATGTTTCTTCATTCGTCAATCAAATATATTTACGTAATACCATCGGCTTAAATTTGACTAAAACAGTAAATTAATTTTCTAGTAGGCAAGATTAGGTTATTGTTGACAATGCCAATTGCCAAGTTTTGATGATTATTTATTGACATACATTCTTGAACTGCCACACGCGCCAAATTGTAGCCCCTGGAATACGCTGTTGCCAAACCAGAGCCAAACGTCAGCCGTCACTCTGCTTTAGCCGTATTCGATTCACTACTTTGGATCGATTCAGATCGATCCAACATCCAACTGAACTTTATTGAACTGATTCGTGTTTGATTGTCAAAATATCACTTTGCCCCCACTACCTAAAAAGTGATCCAGCTCACCTGTAAGTGAACCGAAAATGGACCGGGATCACTTAGATCGGTTCGGTAGTTCAGGTAAAAAATGGCATTGAAATGTCAATTGTCAATCGCATATACGTGAATATGGTCAATCGGCTTTTTTTTTCAAATTGTTTTCATAATTTCATTTTACCTTGGCTCACTGAACTGAAATATCAGTTCAGTTTCAGTTCTTTTTGAATTGATCTCCAGTCTCAATCGAATACGGCTTTTGTCTTCTTGCTGTTTCGCGACGAGTGTCTCGCGAGAGCTTTCATTTTGGCTGCCATCAAGGTCGAATGTTACAAACCTACAAAGAAGGGGGATTCATTATGAATGTATTCGCGGAAACACATGCAAGCTGCTGTATATTTCGTAAAAAGTGCATCCAAAGTACGGGCACGTATTACAATAAGTAATATTTCACTTTTTGCATGGCCCTCTGCTCGCTACCGCTCGCTACGTGGGCTCAAGAAAAGAAAACTAACAAGGGGCTAACCCAAACGTAACCCAAGACATACCCAAAATCAAGAAAAAACTGTTTAGAAACAACCGTAAAAAAAAGCAACGGGGTTTGAACCCGGGCCGCCGCCGATAGTCGCCGAATTGAGACCTAACCATCTAAACTTCTAGACCACGACGGCTCTTGATGCAAATTGATTGCATCGCGAAGACCAACCTCTCTGCTATCGCGGTATCAAAATTCCGCTACATGTGACAAAAAACCGCCACCACTCGATTTTTTCTTTATCCAGATTAAGCAAAAATAATCGAAGCTAACTTTAACTAGCCAAACAAGCGCATTGAGACGAGCGCGCTACCCAAACTAACTTAAACTAACCCAAACTAACGCAAACTAACCCAAATTAACCCAAACTAACGCAAACTAACCGTAATTAACCAAAGTAAGGACAAGCGCGCTACGCGCGCATGTCTTCCGTATTCCAGAGAAGCCAAAAATGATCGAAACTAACTTTAACTAGCCAAACTAACCCAAACTAACGCAAAATAACGCAAACTTAACCCAAACTAACCCAAACAAATCTAACTATGATTTGGACGTCGCAAAATATCGGCTCCTAAATGGAGCTCCTAGGGTCGCCCGACGAACATTACTGCCGAACGTCAACCCTTTTGGACGTCAAATCGCCCTTTCTCGTTCGCACAGCATCGCCCCTAGGGGGCCCGACTTTCTAATGTCCAGATTCGGTCGTCTCATCACCGAAAACCCCCGACGGCTGATTTTCGTCGAACGCGGACTTGCCTGAAGACGAGTTCTATTCCGAGCTCACGTTCCCCATTAACGATTAGAATTTCAGATCCCAGAAAAATTAAAATTTTCAGACGAACTTTACATTTTATCGAATACCTACCTTATTTGAACTCCTATCGAAAAACTGTATAGGAACTTTTCGATGGACCTTAAAACGACGCAAACCGATTTGAGATACCACTTTTCGTTACCAAGAAAAAGACGAAAATATGAAAATCACGTTTGGTCAATTTAAAAAAAAACGAAACGTCGTACAATCAAACTGGATACAAAACATTATAGTACCCGACGAGACCCATATTTTTCCCATTTAAAGTTTACCTCTAATTGTTACCGGTTTCGAATTATCTCGAAAATCTCGATTTTTTAAGCCCCCTGAAATTTTCGATTTTTTTTAAATACCCGTTTTCGTGACGGAATCAATTAAAGAGGTCCATTTACATGTCATTAACGTAAAAATTTAATTTTAAAAAATCCTACACGTCGTCCAATATGACGATTTTCCGTTTTCGAAAATGATGGGGCCCGATTACGGGAAATGGGTTCGTCGGATCGAAAATCACGCAGAATACTTTTTTTAAGTCAAATGCGTGGGGGTGCTCTTTGGAGGGTCTCGTTCGCTCATCACCAAAATTCGACCTCGTCCGGCTCCTATCGCGGAACCTATTCGCGGTAGGTTCCCGCCGACGACAGATTCGAACTCGGCATCGTCGAAAATCCCCTTAACCCGAATTTGGACGTCAAATTCCCTCGGCCTTTAAATGAGCCCCTAGGTCCCAAAAATGTTTTTCGTGTATAGGACCGGCCGCCGAACAAAATTGACCAAATCTATGATTTTGAACGCCCTAAACGGAGCCCCTAGGTTCCAAAATATTTTTAACGGTTTAAGGGGCGCCCGCCGAACATCCCTGCCGAACGTCAACCCTTTCGGACGTCAAATCGCATTTTTTCTTTCGCACAGCCTCGCCCCTAGGGTCCTCGACTTGCTAATGTCCAGATTCGGCCGTCTCATCACCATAAACCCCCGACGGCTGATTTTCGTCGAACTCGGACTTGCCTAATTATTTTCAATTTTAACTTTTTGAGCATGCGGAAGCTCGGGAAACAAAGTGGACGCTGGCTCTCTAGACTTGCAGATAAAACAATATGGTTTCTGAAAAGTTGGCTTATTAATTCCAACGTCAACGTGACCTTTCACACAAAACCCGAAATTAACCGACTCTTATAGGCCGATTTCTCTGCTGCCTACTATGGGGAAGGTGGCTGAAAGGCTCCTCTTGTCCAGGATGGGTGACATGGCCGAAAAGCTCAAGGACCTCCCAAAAGAGCAGTTTGGATTCAGAACCAAGCATAGCACGGCTATGCTGGCGGCAAAAATTGGTCAAGACACTATTGACGGCTTCAATCGGCATCAAAATGCCGCACTCCTCCTCCTGGACATTGAGAAGGCTTTCGACAGGGTATGGCATGACGGCCTACTATACAAAATGTATGTCAAATATAGCTTTCCTATTTCCTATGCATTTAGTGGCGCTGATACAGTCATACCTTGCCGAACGCACGTTCTCCGTACGGGCTGGCAGGGCCGAAGCATCTATCTAAAAGCCGGAGTGCCGCAGAGTACAATTTTATCACCTCAGCTCTTTAACTACTACATAGCGGACATCCCATCTTCCCCAGAATCCAATTTAGCGCTCTACGCTGACGACACTGCGGTGTACACGCAACCGCGTAGCGTATAGCACAGGCAGCGAAATTTAAACTTTGGACCACCTTGACATCCAGCTACCCTGCTACCAAAACTGGAAAATTCGCCTAAATATTCCAAAGACCGAGCTTGCGATACTTACAAGAAAATATAAAGACACCGAGATAACGTCACTCGTAATTGAGGGGATCACAATAAATGTAAAAAATTAAGTCAAATATTGAGGCATCATATTCGACAGAAGGGTAAACTTTAGCAAGCACGTCCTGCATATAAAAAGAAAAAATGAGGCTGCATACAAGAGCTTAAGCATGCTGATTAGGCCGCGATCTTTTTTAAGCCCAGCAAATAAAATCAGTATATACAAGACAATAATCAGGCCAGCTCTATTGTACGGGGCCCCTTTCTGGAGCTTCGCAAAAGTACATAAAAACTCGCTCTAAAAGATACAAAATCGCTACTTCTCGGCGAGCCGCTATACCACAATAACGGATTTGCATGTCTGGGCAGATATCGACACAATAGAGGAACATATCGATAAAATGGCATGCAAGTTCTACAACTTTGGTATATGTGGCTCGCCGACAACTACCGGCATAACAGAACTACGATGCAATCCCGAGAACAGGCCCACACATGGACCCGTGCATAAAGCAACATCTATCTATTTCCAACACCCTCGGCCGCGTGAATAACACACAATTCAAATGTAACACATCTACACAAGGCGTTACTACTAACGTAGTCTAAGCTACTCGGAGCAAACGTAAGGGAATGCGTCCTAGAAAAACGGACCCTTTATAGCTCAGGATAGATAGCTAGATAGTTGATATAGGTATTTGTACATAACAAAATCTGTACACAAGATATTTGTATATATTAGTAACGTAATTATCTCACTGTAAATATGTAATATAAATCACACTGACAAAATAAACACCTCAGCCACAATCTAAATAGAGAATATCTATAGACTCTGCCTCAGCTGTCTGTGACTCCTTTACTGGACCGTGAATTCTGGCAGAGCTCCTTTGATTTGAGCCTGACTGAACAGGCCGTTGCCTAACACGCAGTTCCATCTGTCCTGCACAGATGGGCACAGTGATGTGCCCCCAAAAGTATTAAGCTAGTTAACCAAAGAAACGAGAAAGAGGTTTTTTCACATAGTTTTATAGGATAGGTTGCCCGATAACTTATCCGATCGATTCGTAACGTCATCTGTTGAAAGCCCATATGTGAGAACATAGGGATGGCGCGGTTTTTGATGATTTGCTGAGCGATTTTTCAAGATAGGGATATAAACCCGGATATTTATGATCAGGAAGAAAAATCTTTTTAAATACCTAATAATATACAGTTGAAAAAAAAAACACTTTAGAGGGCCATTAGCTTAAAGTTCCTTTAAAAAAAAGTGATGAGAATGCGTATTATCTGAATTGTATATCTATAAAATAGTATTAAATAAAGGAACTGTGTTTTATTTTATTGGTACTAAAATTAAGGTAGGTAAAAGACAAATGCTTGACCAATCAATAAACTAAAATTAAGAAAACAGTTTCAAAGTCTAGTACAAGTAAGCTCCACGCACATAAATATATACAGCGGCTGGTCCGAATTACAACCAGGAGACTTTTAACAGTGTATTTAGCAAATAAAAATACCGCAAAAAGTCTATATAAACTTATGTCTGAAGAAAATACATTTTTTTCATGTCCCTTAATTGTTTGCGTATCTTGCTTCGTTTTCGAGAAAAAAAAAATACTTTAGTGCATGACCATTGACTATAGAAAAAATCAGGGAAAAAGGTCATGCAATCAAATGGATATCTTTCTCGAAAGCAAAGCAAGGAACGAAAAAATATCAAGGGAGAATTTTTTTGTATTTATAGTTGCTTAATCCGAAAAAATATAAAAATTGTAAAAAAAGTCAGCCGCGTGTTTTTTACAACAATATTGGTTAAAGTTCCCCTCGAGAAGCCACTGGACTTAATAATTTAAATCTAGTCGGAGCTAAATAAGCCCTACAAATCACGCCACCAATTTTCATTAAAACCTTCTAAAGGGTATTTTTTAAAAAATCTGCAAGAGTGCTCTATCCGCACAAAAATGTTTTCTAAACCTAATTAACTATTTGCCAAAACTTAGTCCACTACACTACTACAAGCTAACTCAAAATGTTTATTGAAAACTCGTAAAAAACACTCCTTAAGAACAGAAAATTATCCAAAAAAAGCAGATGCGAAGCAAAATAAACACAAATCTAACGGTAAACGCTGCTTCTACTTCCGATCGATTTCAACAACTAACGTCACGCCTTTCCTCTTCCATCTGTAGCACCCAAGTTATCGGGCAATGTATCCTCTACTAACCCTGAAGTACGTGAACACTAACACTTCACGCATGGTCTACTGTGGCATGGCTCTCTGCTCGCTACGGGGGCGCAACCAGCAAAAACTATCCCAAGGCATGTACAACATCAAGAAAAAAAGCTGCTTGAGGCTTCTATTAGAAGCTGCTAGCAAAACTAACTCAATCAATATGTAATTAGTATCATTATTGTTGCCGCTGCTCTCTTGGCGAGAGGCGGAAGGGATTGGAGAAAGAAGAATCGAAAGCATTTACGGAGAGCCGCAGCTGCGGCAACTAACCAGCCTGACCAATAACCGTTGTTTGAGTAACTCCTTTACTCGAACAACGCCAATAACGCATGGTCCTCAGTTTACCCATACCGTTGCTTTTAAGCGTTCTGGTGGTTCAGTGGTTAGATCCTGGGTCTGTGATACGGCGGCTCGGGTTCGATTCCCGTCGGTGTTTTCTTTAATTTTTTTTAGAGATGTTTATAAAAAGTTTTTTTCCTTAATTTTGGGCAGGCCTTGGTTATTTTTGGTTAGGTTTTGTTAATTGCGCCCCCGTAGCGAGCGGAGGGCCATGCGTGAAGTGAAATATTAGACAGTCTAAAATAGTAAACAAACCAAGTCATTGCACCAGCCACGAGACCCATTGAAAGCAATCCCTTCCATTAAGCCTGTTTTACAGTTTGCAATTCTTCTTGAAATACGCAATACTCTTGATCAGACATGCGCAGCACATAAATTTTGAGTAAATCTCTTACCGCATAAAATTGATCCGCTTCGATTTTTATTGCAAGTTTCTTGCGATTCTGGTGGAAAACCTTGGGGACTTTTTGTAACGAACTGACCAAAAGTTCCCAAATGGACGCGCTTATTGACGTTTATATTTTTTCTATTTCTTTTAATAACTAAAGATATTAATAATTTAGAGTCTACTTCCTATGTGTTTTTGATACGCCGGCCCGGGTTCGATTCCAGTGGCAAGACATGTTTTTTTTAAGGTTATATTTGAAAAGCGTTTTTAAAAAACGGTTTACATTTTGGGTATGCCTTGGTTTTTTTTTAGTTGCGCCCCGCAGCGAGCGGAGGACATTACATGAAGTGAAAAGAAATACAAATGTTACCGTAAACAATGTGATGCGCGCGCAGCACAGGACTCGTAGGCGGTACGATTCGTTATGATCCTTAAGATTAAAATATATTATACTCGCCACATCAAAGCCGTATTCGATTCACTACTTTGGATCGATTCAGATCGATCTAACTGAAATGTATTGAACTGATTCGTGTTCGATTGTAAAAATATCACTTTGCTCCCACTACCTAAAAAGTGATCCATTTCACCTGTAAGTGAACCAAAAATGGACCGGGCTCACTTAGATCGGTTCAGTAGTTCAGGTAAAAGATGGCATTTAAATGTCAATTATCAATCGGCTTTTTTTTTATTGTTTTCATAATTTTATTTGACCTTGGCTCACTGAACTGAAATATCAGTTCAGTTTTAGTTCATTTTGAACTGATCTCCAGTCTCAATCGAATACGGCTCAATACATCATGTCACAAGCTGCGTACACCCCTTCATTAAAGTGCCGGAAGCTTCGGGCATGCGTAGTAAAGTCGGACTTGCCGCTGATGCAGTTCGACGGCTGAGGGGCAGAGGAAAAAAACCCTACAAAAACAGGTGGCGGCGAAGGCCGTCAGTAGCAGTCAAAAACATTTTTTAAATGTCATTGGGAGCAGTTGAGTGAAATCAAAATTTTTTATCGCATTATTTTCGAAACTTATTACCCGTGCTGTTGACGCGATTACAGCGACCCAAGTGGCGCTTTAAAAAACTAGCCAATTGAGTTGAATATCTCACTGTTGATCCCCGACGGGACGTTAGTGAAATGTTTTTTAGAAAAGATTGAGTCGTTAGAAAAGGTGTAAGCACAGCTTATGTGTATAAGCTGTGATGTTAGATTCGGTCATCGTACTGCGTTTTGATTATTTTTTTCTTAATTTTGGGCATGTCTTGGCTTAGTTTTTGTTGGTTGCGCTTCCGTAGCGAGAAGCGAGCGGAGGGCCATGTGTGAAGTGAAATATAGACATTAAAATAGTACAAACGCACAATGCCGGTTGCATATATTACCATGAAACTTGTCATTATATCATCATTACTAAGCAAGCGCGAGGCTTCCGGCACTTTATCGAAGGGGTGTGCGAAGCACGCAGCTCCTTGCCATCAAGGAAAATAAACTTATTTTTCTTGCCTTGTCAATTTGCATCTAGCCGGATCGTTCAACATTCCATCATTTGAACCTGGTGTTCCGGCCACGATTACAGCGACTCAAGTGGCGCTTTCAAAAACCAGCATTTGAATTGAAATTCTTAATAAGCGTCTCGGGCTCCTACTAAATTTTCGATGCGAAACAATGGATGCGTAATATGGCCAAATTTATCGGAGTTATCCATGTCCTTACAATAGCCGAAAGATGTCTTTCGGCTAATCTCTTTACGTTCTAGGGAAATTCTTTCAACGCCGGTGGTGTAGTAGGTAGAGGTTCTGCTCGTCATTTCTGCGCTGCGGCTTCCGTCGGTCGTGATAGATCTTTTGTTTACCTTTTTTTAGGGTTATATTTGTACTTTATTAATTTACTTTTTTAATTTTGGGTTAGGCTTGGTTAGTTCTTGTTGATTGCGCCCCCGTAGCGAGCGGAGGGCTATGCAACGCCATAATAATACCTACTATTCTTGTTTCGCCATTGCGCATGCACGGTTTCGCATCAAAAATTTAGTGGGCGCGCAGGCTCTTGTAATATTTTACTGCTGCTCCCCGATAGGATTTAAGTACAAATTCTACCTGTAAATGATTGTGTGTGTGATTGGAGAAGATGTAAAATTGGATTGTGGTGTGGTATTGAATTTTTAAGTTTTTGTTTTCTTGATTTTGTGTATGCCTTGGACACCTAACATTAACAAGAGATTAAATGGTCCACTCTCAGTCGGCACTTTTGATGTAGCGCTTACAAAGACGAGACGCCAGACATTAGACCAGACGGGGTGAAACGTAACACGAGGCCTGAACGGTTAACCAGCATTTCATCAGGTTCCTTGACGGGGCAAGGAGGGAAATACCGGGGGCGGGGCTTAGAGTGAACCGTCTAGCAGAGACCTACCTAGTCTATTGTTATTGTCCGGTGCCTTGGGTTAGTTTTTAGTTTCAGTATTGTAAAACGTTAGATTTTGTTGGTTGCGCCCCCGTAGCGAGCGGAGGGCCATTCGTAAAGTTAAATATTAGTTCAATGATAAAATTCAGGTTAAGAGCCGTGGATATACAGCAGCTTGCAAGAGTTTCCGCGAATATATATCATTGCCCACATCAGAACAATAGTAACGTTGGCGTTCTCACGCAAATACGCATGCACATCACCGGGTTCGAATGATGGAAAGTTGAACAATCCGGCTAGACGCAAGTTGACTTGTCATCATGTCAAGTCAAGTCAAAATGTCAAAAGAAGTTTATTTTCGTATTTGTTTTTAGAGTAAAGTATGTCTTTTGGTGATCAGCTAGAACTAGAGAATCAGAATCCTACACTTTATTTAAAAACAGCGGATAGATCAATTACCGAGGAAGAATATGATGATTCTGTTATAGATGATTTCGATAGAAGAGAAATATTTGGTAAGGTGCCACTTGTATAAGATGAAAATAAAATTAGAAACTCATAACTTTATAGTACTAATTATAAGGTCAATGCATAACATGACCAATCTGTCCCCTTATATGCTGTGAAGTCGGCTATAGTTAAGTACCCCACCTGGTATACTAGACATTATTAACAGTCTGAATGAGAAGGATCAACTCCACAAAAGATCCAAAAGGTCTGGCTCAAACTTGGACTACCAAGCATACTCAAATAAAAGACGGATTGATCGACATTGCATATTATAAAACATACATAAAAAATACTGAATCATCTATCAGGAGCAATTCTAGGCACATTTCTCTAAAACAGAGTTTTATCCACAATACCGAAACAGAATTTTTGCACTCAGTGCAAAAATTCTGTTTCGGTATTGTGGATAAAACTCTGTTTTAGTGCATGTTGCCGAAGGTTCCAAACCCCAACGTGGCTAGGCACATTTGACAAAAACTCAATGTAAAACATTGACCCTCGGTCAGACTTCCCGTGATTCTCCACAAAGTTATACTATACTTTTCACAAGAAACTGATTTATTACAGGGAGTGCCTCAGGGATCCATACTTGGGCCTCTGCTTTTTCTTTTGTATGTTAATGACTTACAGATAGGGTCTGAGACTGGGATAGTGTGCCAATATGCAGATGATACATCTGTATTGTGTGCGAGCAAATCCGACACAGAATTATCTATACAATGTGGTGAAGTGGCAAATGACATGTTGGAATGGTGTCATGATAATTTTCTCCAGCTGAATGTTGATAAGACAGGACTAATAAGCTTTTCAAAACTGGGGGTCCTCCAGAATTCTCTATTGGTAAGGCTCAACCACAGGTCAATTCCTACAGTTGATTCCCTTAAATTCTTAGGGGTGGAACTAGATTCCTGTCTTAGCTGGACATCCCACATAAAAGGACTGCAGGAAAAACTTTGCAGTGCATGTGCAGTCATAAGGCGACTAAGACATAGCATCTCTGTGGCTTGCATTCGCTTATATTATCTTGGCTATGTACAGTCTATAATGGCTTATGGGATTGCTTTCTGGGGATCGGCAAGTGATGCTTCAAATATTTTCAAGGCACAAAAGAGAATAATCCGCTGCATTCTGGGTCTCGGTCCTAGAGAATCATGTAGACCTCATTTTCAAAATTTAGATATTATGACAGTTCCATCTCTATTTTTTATATCGTTGGTTACTTTAATTAAACGAAATCCGACTTTTTTCCTCCATAATTTTGAAAACTATAGCAATGACATGCATATTGCTACACGCAGCAGGTCTGAACTGGCAATACCTACTCATGTGTCGGCATTTTATGAGAGGGGTCCATATTACATGGCCATAAAAGCATACCGGTCACTACCCGATGATATCAAGTGTATCACTGGTGTAAATCTTTTTAGAAAATCTGTTGTGTTGTATGCTAAAACTAGATGTTTTTATTCTTTTGATTTTCTGTCCTAACCCAGACTTGTCTTAACTTTTAGTATATGTTTTAAACTTTGGTAGTATAGTGTTAACTTTTTTAATCTGTGGTGTCCAATTTTACCTTTATCTTTATAAGTTTTATAATATTTATATGATATATTTTTTTTAACCTTATAAGCTTTATAATTTTAATCTACATCCTGCATCAGCTTTAATAATTTTAATTTCATAGACAATTATCATCATTAGATATTACAGTTTACTGATTGTAATGTTAAAGGGCTCTTGAAATTTATTTTTCATAACATAACTTATATTTGTATTTTTTTAAGTTCAAACAGCATGATAATTGTAATTTGTCTAATTCGAAAGTAGGAATTTATACTTAATGATAGTTTCTATCACCTTGTCTGACGTTGCTCTGTCACCCCTTGTGATTTTGTTGGCAATAAAGAATGTTTATTGTTTATTATTATTATTATTATTAAAGTATAGTAGATAGTTTTGCTGAGTTTTTCAGGAGTGTTTATGAGGTTTCTTCTGACTTTAACTTGGATGGTCTAAATGAGCCTGGCAATTCCCAAAATATCACTATCACTCATGTAACTGAATCTGAGATCGTCAAAGCACTAAAGAAACTGAAGGACTCATATACATCTGGTCATGATAGAATACCCTCCTTCATCTTGTGTGACTGTGCTCAATGTCTTACGATACCACTCCACCACATATTTAATATGGCGATCCAGACCAACATGTTTCCTGACCGCTGGAAAATAACTAAGATCTGTCCAGTGTTTAAGGGTGGGGATATAAACAGCATCTCTTTAAGGCCTTTGAGGTGTGTATATATGATAATCTTTTCCATCAGGTTAAAAACTTAATTACTTCTGCTACATGGTTTTTTTTACTAAACGCTCAACTGTAACTAATTTGACTACATTCCTAAATAAAGCCTATCAAGCTATAAATGCAAAAAAACAACTTGATGTCATATACATGGATTTCTCGGAGGCGTTTGACAAGTTGGATCATGGCCTAATTGCTCAAAATTGGTTTTCATAATAACCTCATATGCATCTGGATCGAGGGGCCAACCGCTGATGGTATTTTGGTGTACACTAGCTTGGTATTTTTGGAATTATTTTGGTATTTTTTGGTAATATTTGGTATTATCTGGTAATATTTGGTATTATATGGTAATATTTGGTATTATCTGGTAATATTTGGTATTATATGGTATTATGTCTGGTATTATTGGTATTTTGAGTGGTATTTTATGGTATTTCTTGTACAGTTATCTAATATGAGCATGCGCAATAACTATGCATAATTCACAAGGCACATGTCGCAACGTCGCAATTACCTGTTCGATGTTCTAAACAGTGTTGCCAAATGCCCGATAATTATCGGAATCTACCTTAATTTTTGCTTGATCCTGATAATCGATAATTGCCCACTATCCAATGTTTAATTTTAAAAAGTAATATATACAAGAAGCTATATTCGGAAAAAAATCCAATGGTAATAATAATAATAAGAATAATAATAATAATAATAATAATAAGCTCTTTATTTTCAACAGGCAAATGCCCAATTACAGAAAATTCACATACAAATTAAGAGCAAGTAATTCACAAAAATATTGTTATACAAAGAAAAATAATAAAAGATAAAATAAATAAGAGTTATAATTCAAATAAACTAGCAAATTAAACTAAGACTAAATATAAAGAATGTAGAGGAACCTTGAGAGGAACGAAACGGATCAAGAACTTTACGAATAACGCAAAGTAAGTTAGGGAAACTAAGAAAAAAACCAAATAATCCAAAATAAGAAGTGACAAAGAAGAAAGAAATGAAAACAAGGGAAATACAGATGAAAAATGAAGATGAAGAATGCGGAGATACAGTTAAGGTGGGAAACCCGAGGAGAAACCAAGCCTCACGCAGATGTTTCAGAACGTTAGACAGGCTGCTGGTATGTATATGAGAGGCGTTTGATACAAGATTAAAATTTTTGCACATGTTGTGAATGGGGCACTGGTATACAACATTAGATCTCGCCAATCTCAGACTGAACGCGGGTTGTTGTCTAGATGCTAAACGCTGTACATGAAATGTTATACTTTCCAAAAGAAAGGGACAATCGATCACATCATGGAGAAACTTATAAAGGAATATCAGCGATTGTGAGTATCTGCGCGCAGACACCGACAGTTTCCTGAATCTACACAACAAAAGGTTATGATCAAACCCTCGGTCTGGGTAAATATCGTCCTCTCTGAACATAAGATACGTGAGAAATCGCCTCTGCGTAGCCTCCAACGAATCAATGTGGCAATCATACCACGGACACCATACAAGTGACCCATAATCCACCCTTGGTCTGACGAAGGAGTAATAAAGCAGTTTGATAACAAAGATGTTGGTAAAATTTCTGCAGGATAATCTTGAATATTTTGGAGAAGTTACATGGATATAGGACGATAGTTCTCAATAACTATTGCATGGGACAGACTATTGCAACCTTCCAGGATCAGATTGAAGATATGACACTGGGGCTCGCACAAAACGATGGAACAGTCTCTAACAATGAAGTGGGATGCCATCTGGGCCAGGGTGATCTTGTTTTAAAGTTATTTGCTTGCTACAACTATATCATCAGTAGTTATTGGCGGAACGTCGATGATATCGGAATACTGCGTTAACGGATCAATATTTGCAGGCTGGTGGGAATCTTTGTACACACTTTGAAAATAGTTGGAAAAAGCCGAAACGTCACATTGGGGTCCGTGGTAAGAGTGATTAGTGTCTTTCATAGTGGCTGGAATGCGGGATTGAGCTATGTTGCTTTGAATAAAAGACCAGAAGTTTGATGGATCAGAAGTTATGCTTGTTTCGGCATGCCGGATACATTCCCTGTATCTTGTCGGAGCTCGATTTAATTAAGCTGCGCAAAGATTTGTGTCTGGAGAGGTAAAATGTAGATTTATAAGTTTTAAAGTCACGATAGGCCTTTTCTTTTTTGAACACATTGTCAATGAGTTCCTTGGTAAACCATGGAGGAAAGCGCCTACGCCACGGAAGTGCACAGGTAGCGAATATAATATTTAGAATCTCATAAAAACTCTGACATGAGTTACCGACATCTGTGCCATTCAGAACAGGCGACCAGTTTTTAAGGTGTAGATCATCATTGTTTACAGGAAAGTTGCCTATGTGAGGGAGGGCCGCTTGAAAATTGATCAGTAAAGACGGATGATACGGATCTTCATTAACAAGTGGAACGTCGTTTTTTTGCAGGAAAGTTTTAAAGTTCGGAAAAACTAGATCCCAACAGCGCCAGCGGTTGCGTAGCTATATTGTTTGTGGCGGTGGCCAATGTTAGGTGTATTATTTTATTATATTGGCGAATGTTAAGTATTTCACTGAATCCAGTCAAAAGTCTGTGTTTAGCATTAGCAACGTGTACGTATTTGTTTATATTAATGTTTACATGTTTTGTTTAGAATATTAGTATAATTTTTAACTAAGAAATACCGTTACAAAAATAACAGGACAATAAACAATATAAATTTTATCCACTTTCGATTATTAAGCTGAATTTGTAATTTTTTTGTATGGTAGTGACACACACACTAAAGGGAGATCCTCTGGCACTCGACGAACGGTGTGTTTGCGAAGGTGTTGATTGACACGATTCTTGAATCGTTGTAGGTTGTAATTAGGGGGAAACAGATGTCCTGGGAGTGAGTTCCACAGTGATGCAGTGCGCCATACAAAGGAGTTCTTGTAAAGCGATGTTCTAGGTATTTCCAGTTGTACGCCGTACTGGTGCGCTTTTGCCGTCTGTCGTGACTGTCTGACAGGCGTTGCCAGGGGCGGCATGGGGCGGCCCAAATCCTGTGAATACCTGCCGTGAAAGTATCTGTAAAACAGGGACATCTTGGCCACAAGTCTGCGGTGTTCCAGACTATCCAGATTCCTGGTCAACTCCGAGTCGCCGACAAGACGTACAGCTCTCTTCTGAATGGAATCCAGCAGCTTTAGGGTGTGCTTTGGTGCGGCACCCCAGATGTGTGAGCAATATTCTAAGCACGGTCTTATTTGCGCTTTGTAGAGCAAGAGCAACTGCTGCGGTGTATACAGTTTTTTGTTGCGCAATAGCACAACAAGCTTCTGGGAGGCTGATTTTGCGATGTTAGCAACGTGGCCATGCCAGGACATATTGCTGTTGATCGAGGCACCCAGCAGTCCGATTGACGAGGATGAAAGAATGGTCGATCCTGATGCCATAATGATGTCAAGGCCCGCCGTATTGGCCCTCTTAGTAAACGTGGCTGCTTGGATCTTCGCTGCATTGAACTGGACCAAATTTCTGTCGCCCCAAATTTGAACTTTCTCCAGGTCTTGATTAATTGCTGCTCCTGTCTGTGGTGCTAAGTCTCAGTCGCTGGTAAATGTTTTTCTGATCTAACTTGGGAGACAAGAGTACTGTCATCTGCAAAACTGTAAACAGGATTTTTCGTTTCGGTCAGCAGGTCGTTAATATAGATGAGGAACAGAGTTTGGTGAAAGAATTGCGCCCTGAGGCACGCCCGCGTAATTAAATTAATTAGGTATTATTAGGTAATATTTGGTAATATTTGGTATTATTTGGTATTTTTTGGTATTATTTGGTATTATTTGACAATTTTTACGATATTTGGTATTTTTTTAATATAATATTGGTATTTTCTGGTATTTTTGGTATTTTGTTTTGGTATTTCTGGTATTATTTGTCAAATATGGTATTTTAGTGTACAAATTCTAGTCAGCGGTTAACCCCTCGATCTGGATAAACCTACTTATCTCTTATGTCAGTGGCAGGTTGTTGAATACAATGGTTTTCAGTCCATTGATTTTAATGCAACCAGAGGAGCCCCTCAGGGAAATAATCTCGCTCCCCTGATTTTTGCCATATTTGTCAATGATCACCCAGAACATCTCGTCAAACTGTTTATTGTTTGCAGACGACCTCAAACTGTATAGAATTATCAATAACATACAGGATTGTACTGATATACAGAAGGACATTGATACACTTGGTGTTGTAATAATAAATTACATCTTAACATAAACAAATACAAATGACCATCTCGAATCTCAATCACGAATTAAACTTTGACTATTAAATTGAATCCAGTGATCTTTCCAGTGTTGATTCAATCCGAGACATAGGGGTCTTGACTGACAAGAAACTCTCATTTAATGACCACATTGATCGTATAGTGCAATCAACATTAAAAACCCTACGGTTTATCATTAGGTCTACAAAAGAGTTTGAGAATTTGGTTTCCCAGTCATGAAGTACATGTGGACAGGCTCGAATATGTTCAACGGAGATTTCTAAAATATCTAAGTTTCAAACAGGATGGGTTTTACCCTCCAAGAGGTTTTGACCATCAGTTATTGTTAAAAAAGTTCAACTTCCTTTCACTCAAACAATGTACAATTCTACAAAGCCAATTCTTCCTATTTAAATTATGTAACAATCTTGTCGACTCTGCTGATCTTCTCAATGGTCTTAATTTTTCTGTACCAGTAGTGAACACACGTCCACACCGTAAATTTTATCTAGAAAATTACTTCACTTATCTTGCCAGAAGTGAGCCTATATATCGAGCCTGTTCATACTATGATGCTCTGCAGAGTAGCATTGACATAGACTTATTTGTAGGTTCAGCCAAATCTTTTAAGAAGAAAATCTTGCCAGTTGTCTATACTCTATAAACCCATTTTGATTGTGTTTTTTTCTTCTATTACCTTTGTTCTGTGTAGTTTTAATTTTAATTGGCATTTAATGTGATATGGTGATTTGGTTCTTGTGGCCGAAATATGTCATGTGTGATTTTCATCTTATTGTCCAGTTGTCTAATTTTTAATATTAAGTGTCATTGGTGTCTGATTTATTGGATTTTTTTATATACATATTTTAGGTTCTAGTAAGTTCTACTAAGTTTTGTTTATATGTGCATTAATTGTCTTTTTATTGGGATTATTCCTGTTAGACAATAAAGAATTGAATTGGATTAAGTTTTATAATGATCTTCTCTAGATTTGACACGGATCAATGAATAATATTTATTCTTTTCAGTAGATATGTTCTATATTGTTGTGGAGGATTCATGTTTACCTTACAAATGTTTGCCTCTTGCTCCACATCTATTTACAAATCTGCATAAAATAGAGCCGTTTGCTCTGGCTTCAGGGTGTAAACAGCACAAGTGCTAGTGTAGTGACCCTAACAAAACTGAAAAACCTAAAGGAAACTGGAGAAACGGTCGACGTTTGGAGGAATAAATCTGCTCCCGTTGTCAAGAACGAACAAATCTAAAAATGAACATGGTTAGTAAATGCAATAAAAATCTTTTACTGTTTTACTCCATTTACTAACCATTTTTTCCTTCTTTTGTTTCAATTTTGTACTGTGATTAAATCAAATACGCGTACGGTATAATACAATAAATTAAATAGCACTGTAATGAATGTAAATGGCATTTACATTTGAAACTAGTACTGGCACTGGCACAATCACTACTATCAGTTTCTTTTCCTGCAACTGATTCAGTTTTTTCGCATCTCCCCCAGTGGGTTTCCATTAGTTTCAAAATTCCTTGCGTTTCGGAATTTCATCTTTTGCAGCTTACTCTGTTTTTAGTTTTCCCATCAGATTTATTGGTATACTCAATAAAATATTGCCAAATAGGATCTTTTTTTCTACCACCACTTCTACGAAATATACTATAAACACCTCATTCAAACAACAGGTAGAAACACGCCACTTAATATAAATAACGTTAGTTCGCGTCATTCGCCGCTCGGACAGAAGAACTGATCTCGTGGCTGCATCTAGGGGCGGTGCAGTTTTGTTGGGAGTGCTTAACCATTTCCACTCAGAGACTATCAACCTTTCAGTGGTCCACAATGAGGTGCCGGAGATTGACTTGGTGGGGTGTAAAATTCAATTTAACCATTTCTTCCTGTATACTTTTGTACTGTATATTCCTCCCACCATCGGTTCTGCGCAATTGGAATACTTCTTCGAGGTTCTTTCAACAGTTGATGCAATTTACAGTAAACATGTAATTATTTTAGGTGATTTTAACGTACCAACTATCAATGAAAACCCCGCGTGTCCCAATGGCAAACATAAACTTTTAACTAACTTTTTTGAGTTTTTTAACTATAAGCAGTTCAACAATGTCGTTAATGGCAACTCTCGCTGTTTGGATCTGATCTTTGCAAACTTTGATGTCGCTGTATTGAACAGCGGTGCACCTCTTGTTCCGGAAGATAACCATCATCCTTCATTGTCCTTTAAATTTCACGCAAGCCTATCCTCTCACAATAACTTACCAGTTAACAAGGACGACACAAGGGAATACACCTTCAGAAAGGCAAACTTTCCGCTGTTGTATCATCTATTACTTAACGCTGATTGGTCGCCTATTATAGTTCAGCAGGACGTCAACTCTGCATGCAATGTGTTTTATGACATATTAAACAATATATTTCGCGAGGCAGTACCTCTAAAAGTAAAACGTAAAAGACGCTTTCCTTCATGGTTCTCAGCCGACATTATACGTAATATCTATAAAAAGGAAAAAGCACTACGTGACTTTAAAACCCTCAAGTCTAATAACTACTTAGAGCGTTTCAGGTCCTTGTGCAAAGACATTAAAGCGCAGACCGCAAGAGCCTACAGAAGCTATGTCCTAGGTCTGGAAAACAAAATAACGTCAGATCCTAGTAATTTTTGGTCCTTTATTTAAAGCAAACAAAACCAGTCCCAAATTCCTCGCTCAATGAAATTCTCCAACAGATCTTATGACACCCCTTACAGCATTGTCTCAGCTTTTGGTGAATATTTCAAAAGCGTTTATACAAACTCAGCCCATAGTGAGCATCCTTTTGAGTCTGAAGCTTCCTCAACTTATATTGATGTAGCAGCGTTCACGGCCAGCGATATCTTAGCAGCAAGCAAGTGTTAAGAATAAAATTACCTCCGGCCCTGATCTGATTCCTAGCTTTCTCCCGTTTTTCACGCTATCTGGAAGCAAGCAAAAGTATGTCCCATCTTTAAGAAGGGCGACGCTGGCGTAGTAGAATATGACCGCCCTATATCTATCCTATGTAACTTCTCAAAGTTATTTGAACTGGCGCTTTACAAATTGATTTTTCCAAAGGTTAAACCAATGCTTTCCGTTTTCTCAATTTGTGTGCGAACTCCTTAATAACAGAGGTCAGGTTGACGTGGTTTATACAGACTTTTAGAAGGCATTTGATCAGATTGATCATTTCATCTTATTAAATAAATTTGAGCGTCAGTTTGGTTTCTCCGATCGCTTAGTAAAGCTTTTCGGCTCCTACCTGACTGACCGTTCCCAGTATGTGTCGGTTGAGGGCTTTAAATCTGCTTGCTTTACCTCCACCTCGGGAGTTCCTCAAGGTTCAAATCTGGGTCCCCTTCTATTTAACATTTACATTAACGACCTTATCACTATGCTCACCTGCCAAAGGTTAGCATATGCAGATGACCTAAAGCTATTTTCCTGTATAAATTCCGCTGCCGATTGCGCTCTGTTGCAGTCTTGTCTGTCGCTAAGTGTAATGTTACCAGCTACTTTCGCATTAATAATCCACATATCGTCAATTACTTAGCTAATGGGACAACTCTTGCCAGGACTAGCAGCTTTAAAGATCACGGAGTCACCTTTGATGAAACATTTTCCTTTATTCCTCACATTGATGATGCTGTCTCAAAAGCATCACGGATGCTGGGTTTTGTGCTTCGAAACTGCAAACTGTTTATAAGGACCGCAACTGCCAAAATTCTTTATTACGCCTTTGTCAGGTCCGGGCTGGACTATGGTTCTCTTGTCTGGTTCCCGATCTACGACTGCCACACTCAACTACTGGAATCAGTTCAGCGGCGATTCCTTAAGTGCCAGGCGCTAAAGGATGATGGTGTCTACCCTGCAACGGGCTTCGACCATTATACACTGCTCACGAAGTATAATGAACTGCCTCTTGCGAAAAGGAGAGAGATGCAATCCGTAAAATTTCTATTTAAGTTACTGAACAACATTATCGATTGTCCTTCTCTTTTACAAAGAATTTCCTTTCGTGTACCACGCCCTGAATCCAGACAGCGACTTGCCTTCAACTTGGACACCGCCCGATCCAACATACTATATCATAGTCCAATTTACTTTATGTGTAAGATCTTTAATTCCATTGGTGACACGTGTGACATTCACAACGATAATTTAACTTTTATTTTAAATCACATGCGCACGGTCGATGCCGGAAATTAAATGTTGAACATCGCTAAATTGATCTTTCTTCATTGTTTTCTATTGTATATTTTGTGTGTAGTCTTCTATTGTGGTTTTGTAATTTTGTAATTTACTTAAGATATACAATAACTTCTTTTTCTTTATATAACTTCTTCTTCTATATACTTTGAATTTCCTGTAATTGGGTATTTAACCTGTTGGAAATAAAGGCTTATTATTATTATTATTATTATTATTCGCACATTATAAAGGAAGACGCAGTTTCTTGTTCTGACTGGAACGTGGCCGGAAATTTTCAAGCAAGTATATTTGGACCATTATTCTGATTGCAAGTCTAGATGAGCAATATTTTTTGGTATAATAACGAAAAATAACCTAAAATTAATTGTTGTCATAAGTATAAAATAATAAACATGAAAAAAATCGTAATTAATAAAAGATTCGATTTTTTTTTAAATCACGATTTTTTACAACCTTGCCCAAATGATAATTATTGTGCATCTATTTTGTGTTATACCACTCTTTTTGTTATAGTTTTTAAAATTTCACTTTTCTGAAAAGATGATACTGCACAAGATTTTTCCATTGAATTCCCAGCTCACTTTAAAATATTGCCATGCTTAACTAGATAAACTTTTATAATTTTCAGATCTTATTAGAAGCATAAATGACCCAGAACATCCTTTAACTCTGGAAGAACTTCATGTGGTTCAACAGGATTTGATAACTATTCAAAACGATAAAAATGATATCCATGTTAATTTTACTCCAACCATACCTCACTGTAGCATGGCTACATTGATTGGTTTATCTATAAGAGTCAAATTGTTGAGGTGTCTTCCTTCAAGATTTAAAGTTAAGGTAAGAAACTGAGTAAGAATAATGTGTAAATATTGTAACCAACAACTAATTAATAATTAATAATAATCAATTTCTAGATTGGCTTCAAATTTTAAAAAATAAAAACCATCAATTATTTCATCTTTTTAGGTTGAAGTAACTCCGGGTACCCACAACGCAGAGAGCCAAGTAAATAAGCAACTTGCTGATAAAGAAAGAGTTGCAGCTGCATTAGAAAACGCTCATTTAATTAAAGTTATCAACCAGTGTATTGAACCAAGAAAGAGAGGTTAAATATTGAATTCTCCTGCGATTAGAATTATATATTTAAGCTCATAGCCAAAATGAGGAAAAATAACCCCCCACTAATATCATCTCACAGTGATATAAACTCTGCTTATCATAAAATCCACCGATATTTTAGGAGACTATTTAAATTTGAACAAATGGATTTTCAGTTTGCCTTGTGGCAAATGTTTTACCTCTTAGCAGCTCCTCAAAAACTAACAAAAGTGTTCAGAGCCAGAAAGAATTTTAAGTCACAATATGCTAGAGATGATCCTGCTTTTTTAATACTGTTTGCAGGTGCTTTATGTTTAACTTCTGTAGGTTTTGCTATAGCACTTGATTATAGTTTTTTACAGTTTCTTAAATTTTTGGTAGTAGAAATATTTATAGACTGTATAGGAATAGGTGTTGTTATTGCAACAGCTTTATGGTATATTACAAATAAGTTTTTAAAACCAAAAAGTATACCTCAAGATGTAGAATGGGGCTTTGCTTTTGATATACATTTAAATGCTTTTTTTCCACCATTGATTTTATTACATTTTGTCTTACTAATTTTGTACAACTTGATTCTACATGAAGGTGGAAGCTTAAGTGTATTATCTGTAGTGTTTGGTAATTCTTTTTGGCTTGCTGCAGCAATCTATTATGTGTATATTACTTTCTTAGGATATAATTCAATGCAGATGTTGCACAATATAAACTTGTTTTTGACACCTATTCCTTGGTTGATTTTCATGTACTTGATAACTATATATCAAGGATACAACATATCTAGTGCTGTGTTTGCCATGTATAGACAACGTGTTGTATAACTAATATATTATAAATTAATCCTTTAATAAAGTGTATGTTTAAAGTATTTTGCATAATTTTGCTATATGGAGTCGCATAGACTAATTTTGAATAGGAAAGCATTATGAATTTACTATGTGTTACTAATCTCAGGTTCATTATTATAACTATTAAATATCAATCATAATAGGATTTGAAATACCTAAATGATAGAATTTAAGCCAAAAAAAAATACAAATATCTTAGATCTAGTAAAAATTAAATATTAAACTTGCACAATATGTAAATACATCCGAACAAAAACACATACAAAAAAAATTATGTGCCTCACCTTTATAAGCACACAACTGAAATGAAACTTCTGAAAGATATTAGGAATTAAGTTTTTTTTTCTCAACTTTTACCCCCGGTTTCGACACTTAAATTTTTTTGTCAACTTTTTTTTGTGGCCCATATACCGCGTTTCTCTCTTTTTTTCTTCTTTAGTTTTATAATACTTTTATTAACTTTCCGAACCATCTTGTTTTTTTTTATGTTTTTATTTTCTTATTTCGTTTTATAATACTTTTATTAACTTTCCCAACATTTTTTTTACGTTTTTTATTTTTTTTTATTTTATTCATTAAACATTTTTTTTGACATCCCTGACCTCGTAGCTGAACTCCTTTGCCTTTTTTCCGCTGAAAACCGCATTTCTCTAACTTTGTTTTATTATTATTTTTTTCTTATTTCGTTTTATAATACTTTTATTTTTCCGAACAATTTGTACGTTTTTTTTTTCATTTTTTTCCCATTTTTTCGAAAATTTGTGGTAGTGGAGTAAAATTACAGTGCAATTATAGCTTTGAGTGATTCGGAGGTATAACCAAATGAAACCTATACCATCTTGTAGAGGACAATCTGGGGCATAGGAAATGGGAATGTACAACTTTTTTTTAATAGGACCGAACTTTGAAAACCGCCCTTAAACGTGACTGAGCTCGAATTAGAAAAACTAAATTTTTGTTCGCATTAACCGTTTTAATAATTCAAGTATACAATCGAAAAAATCTGATTTTTTGCAGACTTATACTTGAAATGTGAGCGCTTCTAATGACAATGCAGATATTTCAAAAATGTTTAAAGTTTTTGAAAAAAAAGTTAGAAATATAGAATTATCAAAATCGTGCATCTAAAACTTCACCCTGCGGCGAGCTATGTAAATTATTGAAAATTTCTATAGATACACATCGAGTCAAATGTAGTCAGAACATTGACAAAGTTTCTAAAAAAGAAATTAGGTCGCTAACTTGAACGGTTATAGAACTATATTTTTTTTTTTCGAGAGCCTTGGAATGCGCTCTGATGCCGAAGGCGGCTAAGGGCTACCAGTCTGGAAGTCATCTGCGTTGGCGTTACATCTAGAGATAAAATTTAAAAAATCTATAAATATAGAGTAAGTAATCAAATCGTTTTGTATGAAATTTACTTTAAATGTTTTCCTCTTCGTCATCCCCGTACAAATCAGGAACATTGTTCTGATATTTTTTCGCTGCAGCTGCGGTCATCAAAACAGGCTCTAGAATGGCATTATTCCTAGTCCAACCAAAGTTAACAGGGTCAAGTAGAGGCATAATAGGTATATGACTGGATATCCATATACGCAGTTGATATATGCACCTAAAATTTTGGATATCGCATAAATGCAGTTTTTTTTGTAATATAGGTACACCTACCTCAGTACAAGCTGGTAAAATGCGTCATCTGTCGGTGGAAGTTCTGAAGCGGACTTACTGGAAGTTGTGGGCATGATACCTCAATTCATTGAGAGTTTGAATGGCCGCATTTTTATTTCTAAATAGGGCCAGTGCAAATTTGGTGGCACTATTAACAGCTTCGGTTGTAGACACGAAGTGCATTTTTGATAATTCTTTAAAGGCTTCGAGTATTTTTTAAATTACATCATATGCGTTTTTTTGCCAATCCTAAACATTGCATTTCTAGTTTCTGCACTGTTTCAGACATCGAAATAATTCGTTTTTTATTTCCTTGTCCTAATTCGATTTCAAGGTATGTTTCTTCCAAAGATATGCTTTAATGAATTCAGAATAGTAGTGAATAAGTAATACGAGAACATCTGTATCTACAGACTTTATCAAAACTTTCTTTTGGTGAGGTATCTGATATT